>AFQZ01001129.1:0-16406 GCA_000222935.2 Aciculosporium take MAFF-241224
TTTTTTTTTTCTTGTTTCTATTTTTTTTCTTCTTTTTTTTCTTTTTTTTTTATTAGAGCAAAAAGAGTGTTGGAACACCTCGTGGCAGCCCCTCGCCAGTTCACGGGGCCGCGTCCGTCTGCGCACAAGCAGACACGTGGTCGGAATGCCGCGCGGCTGGTGACGAGAAGCGGATGAATGGAAGGAAGCAGGAGACAACCAACTTGCCGTTGGAAAAAGTCAAGTTTGATCTCTGCTATAGGCCAAACGTCGGGTTATTGAGTCGATCAAGGTGCGGGCGGGCCACTTGTGGAGTACCCCGCCCGCTTTGCGCTTAGCCGCTTTGGGTTTGCTTTATGCACCACATCCACGCAGCAACACAGGGGCGCTCCCGTCTTCCCCACCACGTTCCGCCAATGACCGTCCAGTCGCAGCGTTCTATGCAGGTGTTGTGTTGGATAGTAGGAAGAGGGACGGAAGAGAACAGGAAGAAAAGAGACGGAAGAGAACAGGAAGAAATAAGACGAAAGAGAACAGGAAGAAAAGAGACGGAAGAGAATAGGAACAAAAGAGACAAAAGAGAACAAGAAAGAAAAAAAACAAAGGAGAACAGAAAAGAAAAAGACAGAAGAGAATAAGAAAGAAAAGAGATGGAAGAGATAAAAGAGAAGAGGAAAGAAAAAAAGACAGAAGAGAACAGACAAGAAGAGGAAAAGAAAAAAAGACAGCGCCTGCTCCGGTGCTACAAAAGCACGCGAATACATGTATACATCTTTATTGATTGTTTCCCTCCTCCTCGAAGCAAATCATCCATAAGCAACAACCAAAAACCAAGGCGTCCATCTTCTCCGCAACCAGCACCAGAGTCCATAACCTCAACGTTTTGCTACAAAAACAAAAGGCAAGAAGCAAAAGGCAAAACCATACGCCCCCAGCACTCAGATCGGCAACGCTTCCCAAAAACACCCCGCCTCTTGTGCGACAAGCCCCAGTCCCACCAGCCATCAAGTCGCTCCGGGACCAGGACGATCCGCGCCTGCGCTTCGTAACCTCTGCATCATGGGAGACGGGCCTCGGCAGACCCGTTCCCACCAGAGCCGGAGACGTTGGTCCAGACGCAGAAACGCGCGGCAGACGGTGCCGGGTCTCCCCCCCCCCGTGGTCGAGCCGGGGTCAGAAGCGAACGCTTTCCTCGCGGCTCATCGTCGCCGTGGGGACCGACGGGGACACGAGGCCGGATGAGCGGTCCGTCGAGCAGACCAAGGCACCAAGGCGCATGCCGTCTTCTTGGCCCGCTCCTCTGCCAGCTCTCCCGTCCGTCTGGCCGCAAACCCATATATACCCGCCGTGCCCACGCTCCCGAATCCCCGGAGCTCTCGCGGAAAAGTAGCCCCCCGGCAGCGATGGCGACACCGCGACCGCTGCCTGCCGCGCGTCCCCCCCCCCCGCCACCCCACAGCCGGGGCCGTTATTCAAAATCCTTGGCCCCGGGGAACTTCCCGTGGCGCCTCCGCAGCGCAAGCGACGCCGCCGCCGACAAAAAGTACACGACGCCGAGGCAGATGCCCAGGCCCCAGACGGCCTTGAGCTTGAAGCAGCTGACGCTGTCGGACCATCGAAGATGGTAGTAGTCCAGGGGCGTTCGGCTGTCGGCGAAGAGAGACCGCAGAAAAGCGGCCGCCTCCCCGCTGGACGGGATAGCCCCGCACGCGAGGGCCCTGACCGGCCGGCCGACGACGAACCCGCAGACGAGGCCGGCGACGAGGCAGACGGTGTCCAGGACGACGGGGATCGTAAACGACAGGACGGATTTGTGGTACGCCCAGGAGGAGAGGACCGTGTAGAGGGCCGCTGAAGAAGCCTGTCCAAGGAGGCGCAAGGAAGCAAATGTTAGTAGTCTTCGTCTCCTCTCCTGTCAAGCAAGCAACAGCCCAGAAGACGCAGGCAAAAAGACAGGTCTCGCGGCCATGGTGCACACCCACTTACAACGAAAAGCGTCGCCACCACTGCCAGCGGAGCGTCATCCCCGGCCGTCTGCGCGATGACAACAAAGTTGGCCGACAAGGCGATGAGGCCCAGCAGGGCAACCCCCTGCAAGGCCCTCATGGCCATGAAAATCGTCCCCAGGACGCCGAGGGCCGGAGGGCCGCCCATCTTGCCCGAGGGCGGTCGCGAGGTAGGTAAGCGGGGAATGTCGAGCGAGAGTCGAGGCCTGGACGCGCACTTTGCTGTCCGGAGGGGGAACTTCTTCGAGTAGAACGGGAGGAGAGCAGGTGAAGAAGCTGGGGGCTGAATGGTGGCGGATAGATGGGTTTGGGCTACGAGAGTTGAAAAAAAAAAAAAAAAAAAAATAAACAACGTGCCGATTCACGCTGCTTTAAAGTAGCAGTGGGCACGTCAACTTCAACACAGAAGGGAGGGGTTCGTGTTCGACGGAGTGGGGAGAGGTGAAGCAAAGAGTGTGTCGGGCTTTGTTCCTTCAATCACCGAATGAATGGGTGTTGGCAAGAAACAAGATGCTGAATGCAGACTCGACCCCGAACCAAAGGAGACGAATAAAATAGCACAAAGGAAGGAAATCTCACAAAAGACATACAAAAAAAAAAAAAGAAAGAGAGAGAGAGAGAGAAGCCTTTCGTTTGAGAATGGAGTTGCAGCTGTGTGAGAGGAAAACGAACAAAACACCATGACCATGCATGGCAGGCTAGCATCTTATGTACCGCCCCGATTGTTCACGTCTTGGGCCGACGGGATGTCTTGTTGTTGAATGAAAGTGACAAGCCTCATCAGGGATTGAGAAAGACCAGGGCCGGCTCAACGGAACCCCTTACTTCGGTGGCAGTGTCTTGCGGGCGTTTAAGTCCACGCTCGTGAGGATGCCAATGAGGTGCTCGCCATGATGATGCGATGCCTGCCACTTCACATGTCGTCGATGCAAGCTCCTGCAGGTATTTCCGGAGACGGGATGCCACTCTGCGTGGTGCGCAGCCGCCAGGCCATCCAATCATGTGCATCGCATGCCTCACACCCGACCAACCCAGCGCGTAGCGAAACGTGGCCTGCATCATCCGAGACGCTGGAAACGTGATACGCGCGACAGCCGCACTGCGTCGTCACTCAAACCTGGCTCGGCAACGTGATTGGACAGGCAGCTGGGTGCGTTGTTGGGTCGCGGCCTGAGCGTTAGGAAGGGAGCATCATGGCCCTGCAAATTCTCCTCCCACGCAGGAAAAAGAAAAGAAGGAGAAGGAGAAGGAAAGGAAAAAGGAAATGAAGACGGCCGAAGGCGGGAGCTCGCTGCAGGCGGCCCCCGGCAGGGCCCCCGGAGGGATATTCAAAAGAAGGAGAGAAGAAATAGAGGTCAGAAAGAGCCGTCCATGCGAACAACAGAACCAAATGTCAATTTCATGCGCCCATACGCCTGTCTAGGGGGGTCCATACTCGAGAGCACGCTTGCTCGACATGTACTCTCCTCCACCACTACCGACTCCCACCGTTTTTGACTCCTTTCCTCCAGCCACCCTCCTACCTATACAGGTGCCTAGGTGGACGCAAGCTGCTGCAGCGTGTCTCGTTGCCATCGTGTTCGTGCAAGGGCGAGCCAGCACACCACGTTTGGGGCAGCGCACCGTCTGCTTCAGCCGAGCAGATCGCCCGATGCCGAGCTGTCGTTCCCTGCCGTGGCACCCCCGTAGCTAGTCTGAGATGTCGAGGCCGTTGCTCCCCAGATACCGGCACTGCTCTTCTCCTTTGCCAGCTGGCCCATGGCCGGCGCCCCCGACGACCTGTCCGTCTTTTTCAAGCCTACACTAGCCTTGCCCCAGAGCGCGCCAAAGGCATCTTCGCCTGAACGGGCCGCTGCAGGTTTGGCTCCCGGACTGGCCACCGGCTTCATGTTTGCCATGGTTGTTGTTGGGCCGCTAGATGTCGCGTTCGACATGATGGGCATGCTGTGCTGGCCGGAGTTGGAGGCACTGGCCTGGATGCCGCCGAAATAATTGGGCCCCGACGGTTGAAAGCTCGTAGGCTTGGGTGGTTGAGCCTGAGCCACCGGTAGTGCAAAGGCAGAGTAGTTCACGCCAGGGGTCGCACTGGAGCTGGGCGCCGGTGAGATGGACGATGCGCTGACCATCTGATTCAGGTTGGCAGTCTGAGGAGCCGAGACTGGTTGGGGGGCCGCGAATCGCGCCGTTGACGTGGCCATGGAAGTGAGAGGCGCGGCGAGAGGCGCGGCGAGAGGCGCGGCGAGAGGCTGTGCCGAATACTGGGGCGCGGGGGTGGCAGACTGGAAGTCGTCAAACTCGTCGTCGTCATCGTTTGCCGAGACACCATCCCCACGAGATGGCACCGCCAGTTCAGCCAGACCAGATGGTTGCGTGGCCGCCGGTGCCGCAGAACCACTCGTCTGTACGGGTTCGTCAAAGGAAAACAGGTCAACCTCTGGCTCTTTCTTCTTTGGCGGTTCGGGGGCTGCCTTTTTAGAAGAAGAAGCTCGCTCTGTTCTGCGGGCAGCTCTGGAAGAATCAGACGGTCTGTCACCTTCATCGTATTCATCATACTCCTGGAACCGATCAGATCGGCCGCCACCAGATTCACGATATCCGTCCGCCTCGCCGCCGAAACCGCCACCATCCCCGTAGACACCACCACCTGCGTAGCCGCCGTAATTTGCCGACTCGCTGCCGAAGCCGCCGTATCTGCCACTGCTGCCGCCCGAGAAGCCGCTCCCAAAGGTCAGGCCGCCCTCGACGCCGTTGTACTTGTTTTTGGTTGCTCTGGCCTTTTTGCGCTCCGAACGAATGCGTTCGACATCGCCGAGAAGTTCGGCCAATTCCTTGGCCCGGTTCCGCACATTGACGCCTTGGTCCTTGCCATTCTGATCGATGAAGTGAAATTGACGCAACATTTTGAGCAGAGCGATGTGGCCACGAGCATCGTCAATGACCCTCTCGGAGCCATGTTTGATGAGGAATTCGAGCAGCTGCAAGGCCTTGTAGATTTGCCGCCACTCCTCGGCGGATTTTTCGGTGAATCGACGGTAGATCATGGGCATGATCTCGTTGAGCGTTTGACTAGAATGCATTAGACACGTTTGCTCGTCTTTTGGATTCCTTGGCGTACTAGCTAAAGGTGCCATTGGCAATCTCTTGCATCAATGTCGATGAAGCGCCCCAGGGCTCATTGTTGGTGGCTTCCCTGACCTAGGGCAACCGTGTTAGAAACTGGCGCGGCTGCAGTCGAGATTTGCCTGGAGATACCTTTGATTCCATTTCCGTGAAGTTCATTACGGCTGTGCAGAGTTTGTGTGAGAGACAGTCATCGATTGACGAGAAAGCGACTCCTACCATTTTGAGCTTTGCGGAAGCCTGCCTTGAGGTCGTACAAGGTCAGGTTGGAGACGGTGTTTTTGATATCGTTGAGGTTGAGATCCATTTCGAGGACCGAAGAGGCAAGGCACGACTGGAACAAGTGCGTATCGAAGAAGCCGTGTCGTGCACGGGATGCAAGTGTCGTCGTCAAGTCAGTTGAACGACGCTGGTTGAGGGAGAAGCCAACTTCGTCACAGCTGACCAGGTCACTCAGGCCGTGTCGCGACGACCCACGGACCTGGCGCGGGCTGGCAAGGGATAAGGGGGCCATCACGTGAACTCTCGTCAATGAGTACCGCTGACCTTTGTTGCGCATCATCGTGTACGACTTGCCAGAACAAGCACGACAGATTGATCGGGGCGCCGCTAGACCCAAAGACGCGGCAAGTTCGAGTTGAAACAGCAAATGAAGCAGAGAATCTGGAACTTGTAGCGCTCGATTGTGTCCTACAGAATAGAGCCACATGTCGACAGATAGATCGGGTTCATCCATTTCACGCTCTCCAAGTGTCCGAGTACTTCCCACGGTACCCGAGACCTCAGGCCCACTGGGTCTGGCCCGTCGCGGCCTGGGTTTCCCCAAATTTTCCCCCGAGATTCTGTCTAGTAAGCTCGCAGGCTTGGACATCGACATCAACTGTTCCATGATACAGATCGATCGGATTCCATCTTTGTCATCACTTCCTGGTAGCTGTGTCGAATATCGAATTCTCTCGGCTTGGTACGTACAACGGCATTTCTGCCACTGCCTCTCTTTCTGTCCTTCGACTCCCTCCTGTCCTCACCTCGCTCGGGAACTTCAGCGCAGCCCAAGTTGCTCAGCACCAACGCGCCCATCCTCGAACAGTAAGCCCACCAAGGCCACAGCCATATCGCCAGGGGCCTTCAACGGCGTGGGCGCCTGGTCTGTCAGGATGGCATCGTCGCTGGCGTCATGACAACGAGCGATGCGGTGTCGTCTGCATTGAGCAGCTCCGGGGGGGGGGGGGGGGGCTGGGCTGGTATTTGGTACCCATTGGTTCTCACGATGGTATCCGGTGATCCACCCTGCATACATGGCTGGGTAAATGGTGTCAGATTGATGCTTGTTAGTCGTAAATGCGATGGCTACAGGTAGTCTTCCATGGGACATCAGGCCCAAGCCCGACTCGAGCTTTCTGCACTGCATCCAAGGCTTTCAGGTGCTGTGCAATGATTCTATATCTGCTTGCCAGCAAATCCACCGAGGCTTCGTCGACCGGAATCAAGCACTCGCCGCTTTTTCCCTCTGTCCTTTCTTTCTTTCTTTCTTTTTTTTTTTTTCTTTTTTTTTCTGCTTTTTTTTTTTTCTGCCCCTCATGGAAAGGCAGTTTTGCTGCCTTCATCTGCCCCCTCCATTCACATCCCTGGTCATGGGGTCGCAGCTGTAACTTGCACAGCTAACAATTTCAGCCTTCCAGCTATCTCAAAATGCGATCAACACTTCTTCGACCCCTCCTACCCCGCCACAACTTCGGCGTGCCGGGGCAGCGAACCTTTTCCCTTCCTCAACTCGCATCTGCCTCTGGCAAATTCCAAGCCAACCGCCCCTTTTCTGTTACTTCAGCAGCTATGATCAAGAAAGCGTATGTCTCTCCAGCCCCCCCTTCCCCCCTGCCATGTAACCACATCACATCAGCCAGTTTGTTCAACTAAGCATTGGTGATAGCTTCTTCGATGTGACCTGGGAAGGTCCCGTCTTCAAGGACGGCCAGGCTACCGATGAAATCTCGGGTTCGTGCCGCCAGTTATTTGGACCGATCCCGCATCATCATCCAGTTGAGATTTGGGGGCCGAAAGGGGCCTCGGCAGTTACCGAACAGCTGGTGCATCTTCCCTCAGCGGATGTATGCGACAGCTCAATGTCGCGCCTGCCGAACCGCCCGGACTTTTCTGTGCCCCTTTCGTCGACCATCCTTTGCTGCAGAACATGAATTCAACGTCGGATGCTGACTGACAACGTGCAACAGAGCAAACCGGCCGTATCAATTTCGAGCTCTACGACGACGTCGTCCCCAAGACGGCCGAAAACTTCCGTGCCCTCTGCACTGGCGCGAAAGGCTTTGGTTATGAGAAGTCCTCGTTCCACCGCATCATTCCGCATTTCATGCTTCAGGGTGGAGACTTTACCCGCGGCAACGTAGGTCGACATTGTAGCGGTCAAACATCAGAGCAGGGGGAGGGAGCGTACCATACTTACAGGACTCATAGGGCACTGGTGGGAAAGCCATCTACGGCGACAAGTTCGCCGATGAGAACTTCAAGCTGCAACACGACCGCCCTGGTCTGTTGTCCATGGCCAACGCCGGTCCGAACACGTAAGCGACAGCCCGTTGGCATACAAATTTCTTGGTGTTCAAAGCAGGGACTCGACCACGATTGCTCGATATCGGCAGCTGACTGTTCGTCTGACTAGAAACGGCTCACAATTCTTCATCACCACCGTTCCGACTCCTTGGCTCAACGGGCGGCACGTCGTCTTCGGCGCGGTTGCCGACGAGGACTCGATGAAGGTCGTCAAAGCCCTGGAGGC
The DNA here is from genome assembly GCA_000222935.2 of Aciculosporium take MAFF-241224. NCBI lineage: Eukaryota > Fungi > Ascomycota > Sordariomycetes > Hypocreales > Clavicipitaceae > Aciculosporium > Aciculosporium take. The sequence continues at coordinate 7,900 of AFQZ01001129.1, forward strand.
TACCGGCTCCAGCAACGGTGGCATAAAATACAAGAAACGTCCCACCATTTCCGGATGTGGCGAGCTGTAAACTATGCATTAGTAGCCTTGCCTTTTTGTTTGGGAGTTGAAAAAGTGAGATACACGGTACGTGGGCAGTGGTGGCATGCAAATGCCAGGTATGGGCGTGTGTTATGAGTATGCGGTTCGAGAGGGATGGGAAAGAAACAACTAGGTTTCAGTTTCCTTGTGTCGAGGAATAAAAAAATTTTTTTTTTTTTTTCCTTTGCCGTGACACGAAATCAAGAGGCAAAACATGTCTCATTAGACTATCGACTTTTTTTTCTCTCCCAGTTCATCCCTTTCGAGTCTACCACGTAACACCTTTTGTTGAGAAGAAATCTTTCACGTCCGTATACGCCACAGCCATGCTGCCCCTGTCCAGTCCAAGGACCTCTTGTGTAGATAAAAATTCAGAACAACTCCGGAGCCATGCCATATATCCATCAAGAACATGGGTATTCCCCCTGAAGAAATAACAAAGAAGACAAAGAAAAATTGCAACCAGACAGCCTCCAGGACACCACCACCAATAAACGACGTACATCCATCAAGCCTGAAGCCAAATCCCAGACAGCATCTTACAGCCTCGGGTCCCTCCCGAGCCAGGTAGCAAAGTACTCACAGTTACTGGGTCCCACCGGCCCCCCCTCCTCGCAGAGCTCAAAAACAGGGCACCTCCCACACGGCGCCTCCGTGTAGGCACTGACGGAGGGTTCCGGCCCGCCGTCCCGCCCGCTCGGGTCGTCGCGACCGGCCCACCCCTCGGGGGACTGCCTGGCGATGCGGCACACGCGGTAGCCCATCTTGCCGGCGACCTTGACGGGCTCGATGAGGTTGTCCCACACGAGGACGTCGACCAGCTTCCCGACGTCGTCCTCGGACAGGATCGTGTTGTTCGTGATGCCGCTGCTGGAGAGAAGGCGGGCTATGTCCCGCACGGTGGGGTACCCCGTGTATCCGGCGGGGAGGGGCAGCAGCACGGCTTCCTTCCTGGCGCCCCCCGTGGACGTCCTGATGGTCTTGGCCGCGGCGGGCGGTCTGCCCATCTCGCCGGCGTCTCGTTTGCGGCTCTTTTCCACACCGACGCCGCCGCCTCTGACGACGCCCTTCTTGGGCACCTGGCTTCTTGCCGTGCCGCCGCCGCCGCGGCGGCCATGCGTGCTCAGATACCCACTCTGGCGCTTCACAAAGTCAAACACGACGCGCTGCAGCTCCTCGATGAAGGCCTCGTCGAGGTTCTGGTCCGTGTACCACGGTCCGCCCGTGGCGCGATCGCTCGGCCGTATGCTCGCCTTGATGAACATCTTCTTGTTGGGGTGCTCCACGTTCTTGAACGGCGCAACGAGCCCTTTGGCCTGCAGCTGCTTCAGGGCATTCTTCAGGACCGAGTCGTGCATGTTGAGCCTCTTCTGCAGCGTCTGCGACCAGATGCCGTCGCCGCCCGAGTCGTCAATGAGGGAGTACACCATGACTTGTTCGTCCGTCGAGCACTGCTTGTACTTGTGCGCCTCCTGCGCGTCCCGCCACTTCCAGAGAACCTGCCCGCTCGCCTCCCGCATCGTGATGAAGAGCTTGTCGTCGCTCAGGGACTGCACCACCCGCGCGAGGAGCAGCAGGTCCTTGTTGGGGATGACATCCAGCCGGAGGAGGTCATCCTGCGAGAAGAGGTCCTGGCCCGGGCCGAACCCCTTGCAGCGTTCGTACAGCGCCTCTTTCCAGACGGCAAACTTGGCGGCTTCGGACTCGCTCCCGCTGGGGGCGGATGCCGCGGGGGGGGGCATGGCGGCTCCGTGGGCGGGGGGGGGCGTGGGCGTGGTCTTCTTCGTGACTCTTTGCGGACGCTCTTTCGTTGAGTCGGTGATGCGGGCGGGCGAGTTGGTCGTTGGCGCAGATGGAAACAAGGCAGACGGAAGAAGAAAGAAGGAGGAAATCGGTGCAAGTGCTCGTGTGGACCGATGATGATAAATCGTTCAGCTGGAGTAGGTAGATGGAATGAAAACGCGATGCCACATGAGTGCAGCCAACGAGTAGAGTCTAGCGTCGACGGTCAAGCTGGGAAATTCACTTTCGATTGTGCGGTTGGTGTCGGAATTTCGTGACAGTCGTGACTCGTGCCGGCAGCGCAAAGTCGACGGGAACTAAATTTTGGACCCCGCGTACGAGAAACTGGAAAAAGAAAGAACAAAGTCGGGTCCCGTCTGGTGCAGTCGGTGGGGTCCATCCTTCGTCTTTCATGGACGATAGCTGCAGGCCCTTTATCTCGAGACAGCTTACAGCTTTGCCTTGGGAATCCATTGGACTTCATTGACTTGTTTCTAATTATTTCTAATTAGTCCATCTCGCAAAAGGCCAACAAGAGTTGCCCAAACCCATTGGAACAAATGGCAGACAATAAACTGGGAACCCATTGGACTTGTTTGGAATCCATAACTCGTTTTTAATCATGTCGAATTGGTGCATCCATCTCACGAAACAACAAGAATTGCCAAAACCCATTGGGATAAACGGCGGGAAATAGATGACCGTTTGCCTGCAAATATAATAAAATAATAAAAAAAAAAAAAAAAAAAAAAACCTAACAACTACAATTCTTCATGCCACCCAACCCAATCGTGTTCCTTGCGCCAAAAACGCCACATCCGGCCGGTCCTGAGGCTCCTGGGTGTTGACTCAGTCGTACTATACACACACTCCAAGAAGAAAACAGGCCAACAGGCCAACAGACAATAAACAACACCATCGCCCCTTAAAACACCAGGGAATCACCCACATGCACTGTACCTTACCTCGTCACTTGCCTTCTGAGCCTGATCCATCTTTGGCTTCCTCTTCCTTCTTGCCCTGCTCATCAACGGGCAAAGACTCAGTCCCTCCATTGACGCCATTGGCATCTGTAGCTTTCTCAGCTTCCTTCTCGGCAGTGTGCTCAATGCTCCTTCTTTCTTCCGACTCATCTGCCTCAGCAACCGTGGTCGCCGGCTCCGTAGCAGCCGCCGTCTCCTGCACCATCTTTTCATCCTCCTTGGCTACCTCTATAGTTGCCTCCGCCTCCACTACCTCGGTTTTGATGGCCGCCTCGTCCGCCGCCGCGGCGGGAATGTCCGTCATGCCGACGTCGCCATCAGCGTCGACATCTTGCTTTTTGGACGCGGAATCAACTCGCTCCTCTTCCGGAACATCGGCTGCTCCAGGCTCTTCAGCGGCGCCAACATCTTCAATCGTGTCGTCATTGCCATCATGGCTTTCTGCTTCGACAGGCCCCTGGCTGTTGTCGCCTTGCTTGCTCTTGGGCGACTTGCTACCGGTATGCTCTGCCTCCTCGGCCGTTTTGAAATTGGTAAGCACGCGCTTGCTACTGCTGCTCCGAGTAGCTCCATTGGCAGAAGCCATCTCATCGTCATCGCTGGGTTCGAATTCCGCACCGTTCTCCACATGCTTGTCCCAGCGATGTTCAGTCATGCGCACATCCTTGTTCTCGTCCTCGTCTAAATCATCCAACTCGGCTTCTTCTTCGTCCGTCATGCCACCGAATGGCCTTCTCGGTACATCTTGCATTTGAACAGAAGGAGCTGGGCCCGTCTGACGGAGGTTTTCAATGACAGCCACGGTAATCTTATCCAGATACTCTCTACTGTTTGAGTTTTCCATGTTGGAGGATCGCACATTCAACTCGAAGTCGGGTGCGTAGTACTGTACGGCGGGTTAGTATCATCGTGTATCGGGGAGACTGGACAAAGTAGGGGCGCTCACTTCGTAGTATTCATTGTACGGAAGCACTCGGTCCATCTCTTGCCCGACTAAAACACCAGTCTCATATGCCCACGTACGCGCGACGTTTCTCATGGTGTAACCACCACCGCCCAAAACCAATGTCGGCAGACCGAAGCTCTTGACGTAACTCACGCAATTAGCGTGGCCGTCCATGCTCAGGTTGAAGCAACCGAGACGGTCACCAGAAAGACTGTCACCTCCACACTGAAGGACAACGGCGTCGGGCTGGTAGTACTTCATGACATTCTCAATGACGGGCTCAAAAATGGATTTATATGACTCGTCCGTGATGCCGTCGCGAAGCGGGAAATTGACCGAGTAATTCTTGCCTTGGCCGATCCCGATGTCGCGAAGTTCTCCGGTTCCGGGAAAGTATTCGCCATATTTGTGGAATGAGACTGTCATAACTCGATCCGTGGTATAGAATGCTTCTTCGACGCCATCGCCATGGTGAACATCAATGTCGATGTACAAGACACGCTTCATGAATCGGAGAAGCTCGAGAATACCCAGTACAATATCTGTTCGAGTTTACCGGTCAAATGAATGCCCGAGAGCACGAATTAGACGAACAGCTGAACACTTACCATTCACATAGCAGAACCCACTAGCTTCACACTTTTTGGCGTGGTGCAAACCACCGGCCCAATTGACCGCGATGTCGCATTTCTGTCGATTCAGCCGGGCAGCACCTTCCATGCTACCACCAGCACTGATGCCGCAGAATTCAAATAGCCCATCAAAGACAGGGCAATCATCACCGACATTGTATTTACCCTGCTCGCGCATATAACTGTCCATGTTGTCCGGAGTAACCTTTTGCAGGAAATCAATGTAGTCATCGGTATGGAACTGTGTCATTTCTCCTCTCGAAGCCGGTTTGGCGCGCTGCAAAACAGTTAGCGAAACCGATCTTGACGTCAACGAGGGTGCCAACAGAGAAAACAGTGCTCACGTAAATCTCCATCTTCAAATATAAGCTATACTGCATAATTAAGCTATGGGCCAGGCGGATTCTGTGAGGTTTCATAGGGTGTCCAGTGACATAAGCATAGTTGCCGATGTCTGAGTCGTAAAAGTAGGCAACTTTCTTAGGCGAAGACTCGTTGAGAGCTATAGAGCCCAGCTGGGCCTTGTTGGAATCTCCCATCGCGAGCGAAGAGGCAAAATCTCTCGATCGAAAAAAGAACTCCGTGACGCCTATGGGGTGATAAATCGCAAAACCTTATGCCTCAAAAGGTATCAAATACTGCGTTAAAATCGGAATACCATTGTTGGAAAATGAGGAACTGGGCAAAGTTTGTGTGTTAAAAGAAGTGTCGCAAGAAAGTCGCGACGACGACTTAGTCGCAACTGCACCAGCCGCGGACTAGGCGGATTAAAGTTACGGCGGCAAGTGCGAATTTGACTGGCCAACAAAGCGTGTTTGCCCAGCCCCCAAAGCAAGGCCGACAAGCTACATACGCTGCACGTGACCTCCTGACTCAGCTTTGGTCACTCACTCTGAGCAGGCTGCCGACGCTGCACAATCACCATTCGTCCAAGGAAATATCGTGCATCCCTTTTCGAGGGTGGCCTTTTGTTTTGTGAATACCACACAGAAATTCGTTTTTGTGTTTCGAGGAACTTCAACAATGGAAAGATTCAGAAATCTGCTCGGTGGCGGTGGTATGAGCATGGGGGGTGCTGCTCACGGCACGGTAAGTTTGGCTCTCAAGGTGGACCAATTCAAGCACGACGAGACTGAGATGGCGTGCTGAACTATTATGATTGCTGTAGGACAACACCAGTCTTATTGATAACTCCGAGACGGTCTACATTTCATCATTGGCGTTGCTGAAGATGTTGCGACATGGTCGCGCCGGTGTGCCCATGGAAGTCATGGGTCTCATGCTTGGGGAGTTTGTGGATGACTTCACGGTTAGGGTTATGGATGTCTTCGCCATGCCTCAAAGCGGTACAGGCGTCAGTGTTGAAGCTGTCGACCCCGTCTTCCAGACAAAGATGATGGACATGTTGCGGCAAACGGGACGGTAAGCTCCTATTGGACGGGGTTTGTTCAAGTGATTGCAAGTCGAGACTGATGATTGATGCTTGAACAGGCCTGAATCAGTCGTGGGCTGGTATCACTCACATCCTGGATTCGGCTGCTGGCTTTCGTCGGTTGATATTAACACTCAACAGTCGTTCGAGCAGCTGAACCCTCGCGCTGTCGCCGTCGTCGTCGATCCTATCCAGTCTGTCAAGGGCAAAGTCGTCATCGACGCCTTCCGACTCATCAACCCGCAGCTCCTCATGATGGGCCAGGAACCACGCCAGAGCACCAGCAATTTGGGTCATTTGAACAAGCCTTCGATCCAGGCCTTGATCCACGGGCTTAACCGACACTACTACTCCATTGGCATCAATTACCGAAAGACGGCTCTCGAAGAGAACATGTTGATGAACCTCCACAAGCATGTGTGGACCGAGGCATTGGAGATGAATGATTTCCGATCAGAAGGCGAAAAGAACAAGGAACGACTGCAGAGACTAGTCAGCTTGGCTGATGGTTACGAGAAGCGAGTCAAGGAGGAGACTGAGCTGACAAAGGAGCAACTCAAGACACGCTATGTCGGCAAACTCGATCCGAAGAAGCACTTGGAAGATGTGGGCCAGGAGCTGATTGAGGATAACATTGTTGCCGTATCCAGACAAATGATTGACAAGGAGGCCACCATGGCCAAAAAGGAGGGCCTGTCCGGGCAAGCCAATGGCGACCGGATGGATACTGAGGAATTATAGAACATTCCCTGAATGAGGTCTGACTACTAGGTACATGATCTTGGCGAGGGAGGAGGTGGTCCGCGCAGTGTTTGTAACATTACTTGGCGTTTGGGTCAAATGGCATAGGACGACGACTTTATAGAGACCGGCGACTTGTACATTTGCAATATCTTGAGGGGGATCCATGCCGCCCCATGTCCCTGGTTCTATATGTGTGCAGGTAGAAACTCGGCCTAAGCCAGGATCCCGGGCTGGGGCTTGTACTGTTGTACATGCACCGCAGCAGAATGCTGTATGCGCCTTGAATGCGGTAGGAGGTATGGTGTCTCTTCCGTGTCGTCACCCTTCTGTGCCGTTCTGCCCTACCCTACACACAGCAACGCGTTTATGTGGTCAAAAGACAAGACTATTCGTCAGGCCTGTCTTCAATCTATCCTGACTGCAGATTTCGAGCGTGCAGTGGAAAGCAATGATGGTACATGTATGTGCGCCGCTTTAGAGAAAGCTGGTTCCGTTTTGTTTGGCTCGCCGACTACCAGTCTATGAGATATGCCTTTTTTTCTCTGCACATGCATGGTGCAGGTCAGAGATGTTGCGATCCGGTATTGGTCAGTAGTGTGCCAACAAGAGCAGCCTTACAAGGTGTACTTTTTGTTTCGTGAGACTCTCACGGTAGCCGGGGTATCTTTCTCCGCCAAATGAGGTAGCCTGGCCTTGACAAGGATGTGGGTCCGATACATCTCTGAGACCTTAGCGCACCTGAAGGGATTCCCAGGTTCGTACGGAGCATGGATGCCATTCCATGACCAAGTACCTACTTTATGCACCTACTCTTGAAATCATGCAAAAGGGGGCCCCTGAAAAAAAGTTGGACGACGCGACAGTCCTGCGGCGCCTGCTTGCGGTTTATTGGTTCTTGGGGGCGAGAAGCATGAGGTTGAAGGTAAATGTACATGCAAAAAGGAAAACCAAGAAAGGAACCTAGAGAGAAGCACCATGTGTTTTGATGCACGATGCATCCAGAAGCCGAGTATCTGGGACCTGAAGCGGCAACTCGCATATTGTCGCGAATCCGAGGCATTTGCCCTTCTCAATTTCTTCATGTCGATGCGATTCAAAGCGGAGGAGAAAGGCATCCACCACCCACCCACAAGGGTCTAGATCTCCTTCCCACGCTCAATGCTCAATGCTCAATGTGCAACAAGAGTGGTCTAGACCGTCCAGAGAGTCCGGACCCAGCCTTTTTGTTGACGCTCCACGCGCGAGCGCATAATGTAATTGGCGGAGCCATGGCTTGGCCCGCATTGGGGCCATGACGTATGTCTTTCCGTCATCTCTGCAATTTGCCAAGACGCCAGGGACGGACCAAGCTCAGGGAACAGGCTTGACGTCGATGTCATGGAAGGAAAGAAGAGAGATGTTTTCCCCCGCCTGTCGTCCTGTTCGTCACCAAGTCGGCTCGCTTAGTAGTCTGAAGATCCACATGGCCGTCAAACTGGCCAAAGGGGGATGGAATTCCGTTCGGCAGCGTCACCAGTTGACATCATGACTGCACACGCCCATCAGACGCTGTCATTGACTGGGTGGAGGGTCTGGCGGATGGGGCTCTGTGGCCAACATCCGAGCACAGGACAGGACAGCTCAGCTTTGCCCTGTGAGTGTGCGCACGGCGCTCCATGATGTATGGAGAACGTCATCTTGGGGACGGAAATAGCATGGCGTCACGGGTGCTTCCCAGTTGCTGTTGTCGCCGTCGCCACCGTGCGGCTCCCTCGACCCGATGATGAGACCGTGCGGCTGGGCTAGGCGAGCAGCAGCATGTACATGTGCACTGATTTGGCTCCTGCACTAGCTTGAGGCCTGAGGAGGAGGAGGAGGAGGAGGGAGGGGGAGGGGAGGGGGGGGGGGGGAGGGAGGGAGGGGACGCC
>AFQZ01001128.1:0-16444 GCA_000222935.2 Aciculosporium take MAFF-241224
GCACTATAAAGCTTAACAGATTCCTTTAGTAATTAGGGCTGTTTTCTTTAGTAATGCAAGCCCTATATGCCTTAATTAGATATGCTAAATTCTAGCTAATTTTAATAGCTTTTAATAAGGGTCTTAAGGATTTATCTGTAAATTCTTATAGGATAAAGAAAAAGGTATAAGGCCTCCTCCCCTAGCCCCCTGCTAGGCCTCGGAGGCTCCTAAGGGCTCTAATAGCTCTTTTAAGCTTAATTCCTATCCTCTAAGGGGCTTTCTTTAGGGGACCTAGCTTAGGACTATAGGCTTTATAAGAAGAGGGGCTATAGGGGAATCCCCCTTTAAATCCCTAAAATCCTTAGTATTAGGACCCTAAATAGGCTCTTTAAAGGGTATCTAAACCTCTATAGGGTGGCTAGCTTAATAAATAAAATAGTTAAAGTAGTACCTATTATTACTATTATTATCCTATAATATAAGTGCATGCTACCCCTAAAGTTAAAAAAAAAACCATGTTTCTTATAGTTTAAGATACTAATATAGGACCTGTTTATAAGGTATAGGTTATTCTTTATAATATAACCCCCTAAAGTATAATGTTTTAAACTACTATAGATATTAATATTTATTCTAGGGAAATATAGGGCCCCTTTTAAAGTAAGAGTCCTATATTTTTTAGGTTTTAAGTAATAAAGCACTTAGAATTTAGTATTACTATAGCCCTTAGAGTAGATTTTCTCTTTAGTAGTTATAATAGGCTTAGCTTCTCCTTTTTTATAAGAGATATAGTTACTTAAATTCTCTTTATAATTTATTAAATATACTATATAACTAGTATTGTAAAGTAAAGCATGCCTTATGCCTTTATAACTATAGCTATAATTTATAGCTTCTAAAGTAACCTTAAGAGTGGTTATTTCCTCTTTTATATCTAATTCTAAAGAGGCTTTTAAACTAGAAGCTTTAGAGCTACTATTACTATTATTCTCTAGGTTATATACCCTATTAAAGAGATTATAATTACCTAATATAAAAGAACCATTTAATTCTTCTTCTGCTACCTTCTTAGAAGGTTTTTTGCCTTTTTAGTAACCTTTCTTAGGTCTTGCCTTATTTCCTTTATTAGAGAACTTTTTAAGGGAAGACTCTCCTTTTTCTTTATTTTTAGAAGGTTTAGAACCCTTATATTCCTAAGAATTCTTATTTTTATAATCTAATGCTTTATAATTTAAGGCTTTTAAGACTATAGAGCTTTTATTCCTTTATTCTTCTAATAAATTTACTATTAGGAACTAGAGATTTAAAGTGTTATCAAAAATACTTAGAGCTCTATTTATTCTTATAGAGTATCTCTCCCTTTTAGCCTACTAAGGAAAAGTCCCTTTTAAAGACTATAAATACTAATTAACTTAATTTATAAGGGCAATTTATACCCTAGAGATAGATAATTTAGCTAAACAGTTATTAAAAGCAGTATTAAAAGCCTCTAATATCCCTTTAAAATTTTAGAAATTTAGGGCATGAAATTGGCTATATAATAACTCTCTTTATATCTCTATACTATAAGAATACTGCCTAACTAAGGATTTATAAGCAGCTAAGGAGTTTTCTTACTAAACTATAGTAGCTTAGGGACCTTTAGTATAGCTATTTCTTATAACTATAAGAATTATAGCTTAATTAGAATCTGTAAGAGTTAAAGCTAGGTTAGAATTCTTAAGAAAATTAGGAATTCCTAAAGCTTTAAATTAGATGCCTAGGGCCTGCTTTTATTAATTAAAATTTTTAGCACCCTTTAGCTTAGCACCCTCTAGAAAGCTATAAACCTTTTTATTAAATTCTTTAGTAATAGAACTATTAAAAGAAGAGGTTATAGTATTCTTTCTAGCATCCGAACTTTAGCCTTGGCCTTAGGCATGACCTTAACCTTAACCTTTACCTTGGCCTTGACCTTGACCTTAGCCTGCTATTAATTTACTAACAGCTTTAGATAATTTATTTAAATTATTAGTCAGGTTTATTATATCAGAACTCTGCTTATTTATAACCCTCTTAAGCTTAGTATTATAGCTAGTTTGCTAGCTTATAGCCCCCTAGTAATCTTTATTAACCTTTATAATGAACTCTTATAAAATAACTGTCTTTTACTATAAGGTAGTGGCCCTTTGTAAAATAAGTTAAGTTGCCTATAAAATTTATTTATAGGGCTTTTAGATAGTTAGAAATGCAGACCTCCTTTTATTTTTTAGGAATTTAGAAAGAATTTACAAAAGGTACTGGTTTTTTGCTTAATTAAAAAGCAGCTATTTTGCCCTCTATAAAATTAGTTATTTTAATCTCTATAGATTACTTCTAGGCTTATAACCTATTAAAAATAATAGGTATCTTAGAAGTTTACGCTAGATCTATAGGGCAAGTTATACTAAATTTTTAATAGAATTTTTATAAAATTTCTAGTGTCTAGCAGTGGTAATAGCTATTAGGTCTAGTAAGGAAGTGTGTATAGCTTCCTTATATACCTACTAACCTTTTTTAGGCCTTACGGCCGCTAGCTGGGCTTTATATACTACTTTTCTTTTTTTATAAAAATTATTTATATATAAAAATAAAAAAATAGACTAACAGCCTAATAAACTAAGTGCTAATATGTCTTATATTTAACTTTTTTAATTTTCTAAATTTTACTTAAAAAAATTTTATTATATAAAAAGAAAGCCTTAAATTCCCTAATTCTAATAGTATTTCTAAGACTTTTCTAAGACCTCTAGTTATTAAGATATTTATAAATTAGTATAACCTATAGGTTAACCTACTTTCCTATAAAGGAAAGCAGTTAAGTTATTACCCTGCTTTTCTAGATTTTAAATTAGTAGAATTTTTCTTTAAAGGTTAAGATTTTAATCTCTAATAGCTTTAGTAGCTAGCTAGCTGCTAACCTGCTAGTTGCGTTTTTATATACTTATTATTAGCTATAGAGCAATTAAAAATGCTTTAAATTTCTATATTTTTATGTATTTTATAGCTGTTATTAGCTTGTAATAAGGTATAAAAGGTTAATACTAGTTATTAACAGTTATTAATATTCTTGCCTACAGCTACTAGAATGATCTTATTAGCTGTAAAAGTGGGTCTGTCTGACCACCCAGGAGATACCTGTATCTTAACTACTAGAGTGCTAAAAATTCCCTGTAATTTTCAACAGGAGCAACCCAGGCCCTAACCTTAGCTAATAGATATTAGTATATAAAACACTATTTATCCTAAGCGCTCCTAATAAAGTCACTATTAGCTTATAGTTTGTAAGCTAAGAGGCTATACTATGCCTAGTATTTAATTTAATTTTTATTATATAAGTTACTTATATTAAAAGGCTTTCTCTTAGGTTTTTTCTTTATTAAAGAATCTTTATATTATTTGCCTATGCCTAAGGTGCCTATACCCTAGGTAGAGGGTATAGCTAAAGTAGTTATAATTTTAAGCTGCTTAAATAGTATTATAACTTAGTTAGGAATATCCTGGTTTATTTACTTATATATAGCTATAATATATTAAAGCCTTAATAATTCCTATATAGTGTTTATTCCTACTAAATCACCTGCTATATTAGGCTATATTATACCCTATTATATTTTATTTATATTAAATATTACCTTTTTATAAAACCTATAAAGGTTTTTAAAATAAAGATAAAAAGAAAAAGATTATATATTATAGTCTAGCTAATATATAACTATAGTATTAGTAATTATAAATAAGAATAATCTTTTTAAAGAAGAAGAAAAAAAAAAGATTTATAATGCTTTTAAAACTCCTACCTTTATAGCTTATTCTATTTACTATTATATAGCTTAAGTAAAAAGGCTAAAGTAAGATAAATCTAAAAATATATAAGGTCTGATTTACTAGTATAAGGCTTAAGTTAAAAGGCTAAATTAGAGTATATTAATATATATACCTAACTTATATTGCTTATATAGCTTGTAAAGTCTGGCTTTTATAACATGGTTATTCTTCTAACTGTAAATATCCGAGCCTTAAGCTTGAATCCATCACAATAATATACCTTAAAAGTAGCTTTTAAAGATATAAAAGTAAATTATAAACCTTATAAATAAAGGTTAAATATAAGCTAGCTTTTTATTAGCTAGGGCTTTAGTCTTACTTATTAAAAAGGTAAGAGAGGGTTAGTAATTTTATATAAACTATTAAATATTAAATAAAGTTATAGCTTAGAATAAATACCCCCTTTTTTTAATTAAAAAAACCCTTTACTTTCTAGCTAGGGTAAGATACTTTACTAAGCTTAATATTTATATAGCTTTTTATAAGCTATAGGTTACTAAAAGAAATAAGTAGTTAATAGCATTTTAAATATAATTTAAACTTTTTAGGTAGCTAGTTTACTCTTCTAGTTTAATAAGGGCACTTATTACTTTTTAATAATATATTAATAATACCTTAGGAAATATATTAAGAGACTTTATAATAGCTTATTTAAATAATATTCTTATTTATATTAAAGGCTTTAAGAAAAACTATATAGTAAAAGTATAAAAGGTCTTATAATAATTAAAAAGTATTAAGCTATACTTAAATATTAATAAGTATATATTTATAGTTATAAAGATAAAGTATTAGAATTTATTATAAAAGCTAAAAAGGCTATTTACTTTAATTTAAAAAAAATTATAATTATTTAAAATTAAAAGTTACTTTAAATAGTTTATAAGGTATAAAGTTTTTTAGGCTTTATAAATTTTTATTAAGAGTTTATTAATAACTTTTTAAACCTTATAATTCTTTTAACTAATCTTACTAAAAAAGCTATTAGGTTTTACTAGTTCTTAAAATATAAAAAGGTATTTTAAGTACTTAAAGCTACTTTTATTTTATTTTTAATTTTTATATAATAAGATTTTAACTTAAAGATATAAGTAAAGGCTAGCTTCTTTAATAAGGCTATAAGTAAATACCTTTTTTAATATAATTTAAAGAAAATATAAAGGCTAATAGTATATTACTTAGTATAACTAATAGCTATATAGTAAAATTATATAATTTATAATAAAAAGCTTTTTAGTATTATTTCCTACTTAAAGGCATAGTTAGCTAAGCTAAGAAGTATAGCTTAGCTATTTATAATTCTTATAAATTATAAGAATTTAAAGTATTTTATAGCCTTTTAAGAGATATTTAAAAAATAAGTAAAATAAGCAGAAATATTATCCTTTTTTAACTATTACTTATACTATTACTTAAATATATAAGCAGGTTAGCTAAATACTTTATTTTAATAGGACTAAAATTAAACTAAAGGGAATAGCTAGTAAGTTATATATTTTACTTAATTTAGCAAGTATTAAAAATAGTTTAAGAGCTAAAAGCTAATATTATAAATCTAGTTAGAGTATAAATAATAAGTAAGTTAAAAAAGAGTAATAACTAAAATAAAAATAATAAAAATAATTTAAATATAATAATAGGTTTTAAACTAAAGGTTTTAAGTTCTTTTTTACTAATCTTTAATTTATTTTAGGATAAATAGCTTTAGAATTTATAAAATTAAGGGGTTATAAAGAATAGTTTATATTAAATTTAACTAAAAGTAGTACTAATAGTAAAGTAAAAGTTTCTTATATTTATAAAAACCTAGTTATAAATAGTAAACTATACTTTAAATATATAAAGAGTATTATAATTTTAAAGATAGTTTTAAATATCTTATTATAAGCCTTTTACTATCTTACTTATATAATAGGTTTATAACTTACTTATATAAAGTTACTTAGGGCAAAATACTACCTTTTAAGCATTATATAAAAATTACTATTAGGATAAAATATTAAAAAATATAGTATAGTATATATAAAACTATTATTACTTTAATAGGTATAAAAGCTAATAACTTTATTAAGGTTTACTAAAACCTATACTAACTATAAACTACTATTAGTTATAAATCTTAGTAAATTTTATAATAAAACTTTTAATATATAATAAGGCATTACTATACTTTTTAATAATTATTATAAACTGCCTTTTAAAGTATATATAACTAAAGGTAATAATAAGTATAATAGCTAAATTATATATAAAATAGTTTAAATATTATTAGTAGTATTTTTATAGATTTCCTTATTAGATTATTTTTAATTATATTTTAGATTAGCTTAATTACTTTTAAACTATACTTTATAAGTAAGTAGTGTTATAGTCTCGCTAGAATGAAACTGCAGAGCTAGTAACTTAAATAAGAATAATATTTATAAGGAAAAAAGAAAGGAAAAGGTCTGCCTAATTCCTATAATCTTGTATATATACTTTTATATCCCTCTATAATGGATTCGAGCTTAAAGCTCGGATCTACACAGCCGGAAAGCAGACAGCTTTACATAAGCAATACACAAGCAGCTTAGGCCCTAGTTATATATATAACTATAAAGGCAGGGTTACTAAAATTAAATAAATCTTTTCCTTTTCTTCTTCTTTATAAATAATATTTTTATTTTTAAGTTACTAGCTTTATAGTTATATTTTAGTAAGACTATAATATATATTATTTATCCTTTTATTATCTACCCTAAAAACCTTAATAAATATAATATAAAGGTTATACCTATAATAGATAGGATAATAATAAATATATTATAACCTAACACTATAGCTAACTTGGTTAAGACTAGTACTATATAGGAGCTGCTTATTATGGTCTCGCTAGAATGCAACTGCAGAGCTAGTAACTTAAATAAGAATATTATTTATAAAGAAGAAGAAAAGGAAAAGATCTATCTAATTTTAGTAACTCTGCCTTTATAGTTATATATATAACTAGGGCCTAAGCTGCTTGTGTATTGCTTATATAAAGCTATTTGCTTTTTAGTTATATAAATCTAAGCTTTAAGCTTAAATCTATTATATAGCTCTCTTTTTACTATTTAAGGGTTAGAGTAAAGCATTATAGTTAGTAATTAGGTTGCCCCTTATATAAGCCTGTTATTATAGTATATATTACCCTATTATACCTTATAACACTTTAGTGCTACTATATCTAAAAAACTTTCTAAAGGTTCTTATATTAGCTAGATATATCCTGCCTACTTTACTAATATATCCTGTTAGTTACCCTAACCCTAGGCATTTCTTACTACTATTATTTCCTTAATTTTATATTTAATTAAATCTAGATTATTCTTATAAAGTAAAAGTATTAGGCCTAGTCTAGAATTAGCTAGGTATTATAATAAGAGCAGATTAGTAGCTGCCCTCTTAATAAGATTTATATAAAAAACTAGGTATATCCCCTATAAGACATTTAAATAAATAGTAAGTAAAGTTAGTATTTCTAAGACCTTATATTTTGCCTTTACTTAGTTAAGTTTTTAGCTAGGATAGTTTATCTTTATATAATAGAGATTTAACTATATAAAATCCCCTACTTAGTAATATTCTACTAAACGCTAGAAAATATTTACTATATCCTGCTAATATTATTATATAAAATTAATTATAGCTTATACTATTACTATTCCCTCCTAAATATATTTTAAGAATAATATAGCTTTTTCTTTAAGTAAGGTTAGGCTTTTAGTCTTATTTAATATATACTAAACTAATTTAATATTAAAGCCCTTTAGTACCTAGTTTATACTTATACTAGTTACTATAAAGATTTAGTTATTAAGCACTATTTAATAAGCTAGTAAATAGTTAGCCTAGTTATACTATAAAAAGGTAATAACTATTTATAGAATTATTTATACCTTTTAGTTTACTTATTTTATACTACTGTTTATTTAAGAATAATAAGATATAAATAATAGTTACTTAATACTTACTTACTTATAAAGTATAGTCTAGAAATAACTAAGCTAATCTAAACTATAGTTAGAAATAATTTAATAGGAAAATCTATAAAAATACTACTAGTAATATTTAAACTATTTTATATATACTTTAGCTACTATACTTATTATTACCTTTAGTTATATATACTTTAAGAAATAGTTTATAATAACTATTAAAAAGTATAATAATACCTTATTATATATTAAAGGTTTTATTATAAAATCTACTAAGATTTATAACTAATAATAGTTTATAGCTAGTATAAGCTTTAATAAACCTTAATAAAGTTATTAGCTCTTATGCTTACTAAAGTAATAATAGTTTTATATATATTATACTATATCCTTTAATATTCCGTCCTAATAGTAATCCTTATATAGTGCCTAAAAAGTAGTATTTTACCCTAAATAGCCTAATATAAGCAAGTTATAGGATATCATCCGGCCTCCTTCCGACGAGCGAAGGTAGTAGTTCTACGTAAACCTAGAAAGTCCCCTAAGGAGTTGGGCAGACCGGGGGGATAAAGGCCGATATTACTATTAAATACAATAGGTAAAGTAATTAAGGGAGCTATTATAAGGAGGATTACTATTATAGTAAAGAAAGGCTATATACTACTAGATATATAAATAGGCAACAGAGCTGGCAGATTAATAGAAATAGTACTAAATATACTAAAAAAGGTTATAAAAATAGCGTGGCATTACTAGGGGATAGTATTATTACTATAGCTAGATATTACTAGGGTATTTAATACTATTAGCTATAAACAATTAATCCGCACTATAAAGGAGTTAAAACTGCTAGGGTAGATAGCTAAATAGGCATAGGGCTTTACGTTAAAAAGGAGAGCATAATTAGCATTTAACAGACGTATTACTAAGGAAATCCAAGTTACTACAGGGGTTCTATAAGGGTCGCTAGCGTCTTCTATCCTCTTCCTGCTCTATATTATACTACTATATTAAAGACTAGTAGTAGTAGAATTAATATTAATGTTAGGGTTCTTAAATAATATAAATATTATAATATATAGAAAAATAGCAAAGGAGATAAAAGTATAACTAGAAAGAGCCTAGAGAATATATAAGGAGTAGTTAAAGGAGTATAAGCTAAGGTTTAACCTAGAAAAGAGCAAGCTAATATACTTTATAAGGAAAAGGTAGGTAATTATAATAACAATCTAACTTAAAAAAGCAATAATACAACCGACACAATCAGCGTAATTCCTAGGGGTTTGGATTTACCGGAAGCTTTATTAGTTAACCTATATAGAGAAGGTAAATACTAAATTATTACAGTAGAAATTAGCGCTTATAGCACTAGCTGTGTTTACGTGGGGATGCTAACTAGAGTGTATAAGATCCCTTTATACATAGGTAATAAGAAGTATAATAGCCTATAAAGCTAGGATATACCACACCTATAGCAAGCCAAAAGGGGTAGTATAGGGGGTAGTAAAGGTATTTATAAGGGAATAGAACGAATGCTTAAGGCAGGTTATAAGGGCATATAAGGTAATGCTAGTAACACTCTTAAAGACAGAAGCAGTAGTACTACTAGTAGATTTATATCTTAATTACATTAAACAACAATTTTACTAAAGACTTAAGGATAATAGTATAGGCAAGAAGATATAGCAGGCCTGTAATTTAATAGTATTGCAGCTATAATGCTAAGGAAGAGGCCGCTAATGTAATTGCTATAAGGCGTTTCTTAATGCCCCCCCCCCCCTCCCCTAGCAGCCTTATAGCTAGATAGGAATTAAAGAGGGAGTAGGAAAAACAGTAGATCTAGCAAAGGCATAAGGCTTAGGTAAGAAAAGGATAGGCAAAAGCAATAGTAGTAAATAAGGAACCTAACTTTAAGAGCATAAAAAAGATAGCAAAGCTCTATAATAGCCTGCTTAAGCATAAATCTATAGCCCTAGTTTAGCTTTAAACAGAAAAAATAAGGCTAAATACCTTCCTTTATAATAAATAAGTGCCTAAGGTAACTTTACTAATATGCTAATACTAGGGAGAAGATAAGGATATCTACCACCTAATCCTGTTATGCCTAGAATATAACTATCTAAGACTAATTCTAGTAGTGCTTATAATAAGAGATCTGCAGGAACTTAAGGCAGCGCTTAATAATAAGAAGCTAGCACTAAATATTATAAAGTAAGTGCTTTTAACTGGGCAACTTTAGTAGTATAGGTTAGCAGAGGAGCTTAGTAAGGCGTGGCAAATACATAATAATAAGGCTAAGAAAGGGACTAGAGGCAATAAAAACAATAGGATAGAGAAGGAAAAGCCAGACTAAGAGGGGAGGTGCTTATAGGGGGTTTTTACTAACATACTAACCTTTTATATAAAGTATAACCACACTTTTGTTATTGTCTATAGTTCTAGGGAACTAGCAGATATCTTATACTAATAGTTAGAAATAATAAAGACTTTATATCAGAGGCTTAGCAGGAGCTATATAGAAGAATATGGGTTTTCTCCCCTATCTTAGGGTTTTTCCTATATTAAGAAGTTAGTTAATGAACTAGTTAGTGGCTCTAGCTACCTAGCGTACATGAATAATAAGCAAGTTATAAACCTATTATATAAGTAAGATAATAAGAGGCTTATAATAAGGTACCTAAAGCTATTCCTAAAATTATAATACTCTTTATATATTTAAAGTATAATTTGCTATTTATAACTAGGTTTTTATAAATATAAAAAACTTTTACTTTACTATTAATACTACTTTTAGTTAAATTTAATATTAACTATTCTTAGTAACCCCTTAATTCTATAAATTTTAAAGCTATTTATTTAAAAATAAATTAAAGCTTAGTAAAAAAGGACTTAAAACCTTTAAACTAAAGCCTATTATTATATTTAAATTATTTAGGTTATTCTTATTTTAGTTACTACTTTCCTTTAGTTTACCTAAACTAAAACCTATTATTATATTTAAATTATCTAGATTATTCTTATTTTAGTTATTACTTTTCTTTAGTTTACTTATTATTTATACCTTAATTAGGTTTATAGTATTAGCTTTTAACTCTTAAACTATTTTTAATATCCCCTAAATTAAGTAAAATATATAACCTACTAGCTATTTTTCTTTTTTTTAATCTTAGTCTTATTAGAATAAAGTATCTAGCTAACCTACTTATATACCTAGGTAATAGTATAAATAATAGTTAAAAAGGAATAATATTTTTACTTATTTTACTTATCTTTTAGATATCTCTTAAGGGGCTATAAAATACTTTAGATTCTTATAATTTATAAGAATTATAAATAGCTAGACTATATTCCTTAGCTTAGCTAACTATACCTTTAAGTAAAAAATAATACTAAAAAGCTTCTTATTATAAATTATATAATTTTATTATATAGCTATTAGCTATATTAAGTAATATATTACTAGCCTTTATATTTCCTTTAAATTATATTAAAAAAGGTATTTACTTATAGCCTTATTAAAGAAGTTAGCCTTTACTTATATTTTTAAGTTAGAATCTTATTATATAAGAATTAAAAATAAAATAAAAATAGCTTTAAGCGCTTAAAATACCTTTTTATATTTTAAGGATTAGTAAAACCTAATAGCCTTCTTAATAAGATTAGTTAAAGGGCTTATAAAATTTAAGAAGTTATTAATAAACTCCTAATAAAAATTTATAAAGCTTAAAAAGCTATATACCTTATAAACTATTTAAGGGGACTTTTAATTTTAAATAGCTATAATCTTTTTTAGGTTAAAGTAAATAGCCTTTTTAGCTTTTATAATAAATTCTAAGTACTTTACCTTTATAACTATAAATATATACTTATTAATATTTAAGTATAGCCTAGTATATTTTAGTTATTATAAGACTTTTTATACTTTTATTATATAGTCTTTCTTAAAGCCTTTAAAGTAAATAAGAATATTATTTAAATAAGCTATTATAAAGTCTTTTAATATATTTCTTAAGGTATTATTAATATATTATTAAAAAGTAATAAGTACTTTTATTAAGCTAAAAAGGTAAACTAACTACTTAAAAAGTTTAAATTATATTTAAAATGCTATAAACTACTTATTTCCTTTAGTAACTTATAGCTTATAAAAAGCTATATAAATATTAAGCTTAGTAAAGTATCTTACCCTAGCTAGAAAGTAAAGGGTTTTTTTAATTAAAAAAAGAGAGTATTTATCCTAAGCTATAACTTTATTTAATACCTAATAGTTTATATAAAATTACTAATTCCCTCTTGCCTTTTTAATAAGTAAGACTAAAGCCCTAGCTAATAAAAAGCTAGCTTATATTTAACCTTTATTTATAAGATTTATAATTTACTTTTATATCTTTAAAAGCTACTCTTAAGGCATATTATATAAAAAAGCCTAAGAAAGCTTAGGGTTTATATTATTAGGGTTTTTTTATAGTTAATTATAATAGTCTATAATCTCTTTATATAGTAATAATATATTTACCTTTTTCTTATTAAATAGGTCTTTAAAATCCTAGAGCTTTTCTAATAAGTAGTTTAAAAGTATTTTAACTAGGTCTAGTTTAGGTGTAAAAATATTAAGTATTAAGGTTATATTTTATAAGCTAGTAGCTAAAAACTATATATCTTTTTCTTTTCTTATTACTACTTATTATACTATCTGTAATGGATTCGAGCTTAAAGCTTAGATCTATACAGCCGGAAAGCAGACAGCTTTATATAAGTAATATATAAGCAGCTTAAGCCCTAGTTATATATATAACTATAAAGGTAGGGTTACTAGAATTAAATAAATCTTTTCCTTTTTTTTTCTTTATAAATAATATTCTTATTTAAGTTACTAGCTTTATAGTTATATTTTAGTAAGATTATAATATATATTATTTATCCTTTTATTATTTACCCTAAAAACCTTAATAAATATAATATAAAGGTTATACCTATAATAAATAGAATAATAATAAATATATTATAACTTAATACTATAGCTAACCTAGCTAAGACTAGTGCTATATAAGAGCTATTATACCTTTAAAGTTTAGTAATAATATAAGAAATAATAAATAAGAATATAATAAATAAAATTACTAAGCTAAAATAATAGCTATAAATAGTATTTGCTTTAGCTATATCTTATAATACTAATATAAGTACCTTAGGTATAAGTAAATAATAAGTAGCCTTAATAAAGGTAAAACTAAAGAAAAAACTTATTAATATAAGTAACCCTTATAAGAAGAACTAAATTAAATATTTAATATAAAAAAGCCTTTTAGCTTATAAACGTAAGGTAAATAGTGCCTTTATTAGAAATAATTAAGATAAATAGTATTTTATTTATTAATACTTATTAAATTAAGTTTAAGCTTAGGTTTTACTTTTTTTTAAAATAAGAAAGTTTATTAATTATACTTTAAAGGAGTTCTTAGTATATTTTAATACTTTATTTCTAGATTTTTATTAAGAGAAGTATATTACTATTAAACTAAATTAAATTAAATAATAATCTAAAGAAAAATTTAATAATTTTTTTATTTACTTTAAGTAAAAGCTAGTTTTAGTAAGAGGATATTATTAAGTAGAATTTATTAAACTATTTAAACTATATATAGCTTTAAATAAAAAAATATAAGACTACTATATAGGATATAATATCCCTTATATAAACTATTTTTAAGTAATAAAAAGGTTATAAAGTATTACTTTTAATTTTAAATCTTATAAAATAAAAAAATACTTAAAAGCTTAATACTATATAATAACTAAATCCCCTTTAACTATATTTTAAAATAAGGAAGGTAATATAAAAATAATAAGTATAAATATTATATTTTTCTTTAAATAGCAAAAGATATATATTAAGTAGGTTTTAATAAAGGAGATATAATTTTAATATAATAATAATTAGTACTTATATTATAAAGTTACTAAATATTAATTAAAGGTATACTGCCTTTTCCCTATATATCCTCTAAAAACTAATATATATATAGTTAATATAATTATAACCTAGATTTGGTTTAAAGTTAAAAATAACTTAAAAAAAGATAGCCCTTAAGATTAAGGCTTAGTAAAGAAAAGGAAAATAATAATTAGCTATTATAATTACTATAAAAGGCATATAAATAAATAAAAAAGAAAATAAACTTTAATTCTTTTTTATTACTAGTTTTATTTAATAAAATAGCCTTTACTAATATATAAGTAAATAGTAAATATAATAATTATATTACTATAAGTAAATCTTTTATATAAAATATAAAGTTTCCTATATTCTTATTAGCCTAACCTTAAATAATTTAAATAGCTATTTTTATTAAAAAGTAAGGCTAAGATAGCTATTACTAAGGCTTAACTATAATATCTAGGTTTACCTAGTTTATTACTAATATAAATAAATAAAGTTTTTTAGTCTTAATATATATAATTCTAAGTCTTACCTAGTTATATATCTTAAGAACCTTATAGTTAAAGTAATATAATATTATAATTTATATAGCTTAAAAGTTACTTATAATTTATTCTTTAAGAAACCTTTAGATATAAGTAATATCTACTAAAAAGATAATAACTTTAATAATTATAGTATTAGGTTTAATATATACTAAGATAGTATAATAAATAGTAGTAAAAAAAGAAAAAAATATATAGTTTTTAGCTACTAACTTATAAAATATAATTATAATACTTAACATTTTTATACCTAAACTAAACCTAATTAAAATACTTTTAAACTACTTACTAGAAGAGCTTTAGGATTTTAAAGACCTATTTAATAAAAAAAGGTAAATATATTACTATTATATAAAAGGACTATAAACTATTATATTTAATTATAAAAAACCCTAATAGTATAAATTCTAAGCTTTCTTAGGCTTCTTTATATAATATACATTAAGAGTAGCTTTTAAAGATATAAAAGCAAATTATAAATCTTATAAATAAAGGTTAAATATAAGCTAGCTCTTTATTAGCTAGGGCTTTAGTCTTACTTATTAAAAAGGTAAGAAAGGGTTAGTAATTTTATATAAACTATTAAGTATTAAATAAAGTTATAGCCTAGGATAAGTATTCCCTTTTTTTAATTAAAAAGACCCTTTACTTTCTAGCTAAAGTAAAATACTTTACTAAGCTTAATATTTATATAGCCTTTTATAAGCTATAGGTTATTAAAGGAAATAAGTAGTTAATAGTATTTTAAATATAATTTAAACTCTTTAAGTAGCTAGTTTACTTTTTTAGTTTAATAAAGGCACTTATTATTTTTTAATAATATATTAATAATACCTTAAGGAATATATTAAAAAACTTTATAATAACTTATTTAAATAATATTCTTATTTACTTTAAAGGCTTTAAAAAAAACTATATAATAAAAGTATAAAAGGTCTTATAACAACTAAAATATACTAGGTTATACTTAAATATTAACAAGTATATATTTATAATTATAAAAATGAAGTACTTAGAATTTATTATAAAAGCTAGAAAAGCTATTTACCTTAATTTAAAGAAGATTATAGCTATTTAAAATTAAAAGTCCTCTTAAATAGTTTATAAGGTATAAAGCTTTTTAGGCTTTATAAATTTTTATTTAGAGTTTATTAATAACTTTTTAAACCTTATAAGCTTTTTAATTAATTTTACTAAAAAAGCTATTAGATTTTATTAGTTTTTAGAATATAAAAAGGTATTTTAAGCACTTAAAGCTATCTTTATTTTATTTTTAATTCTTATATAATAGGATTTTAACTTAAAAATATAAGTAAAGGCTAATTCTTTTAATAAGGCTATAAATAAATACCTTTTTTAATATAATTTAAAGGGAATATAAAGGCTAGTAATATACTACTTAATATAACTAATAGCTATATAGTAAAATTATATAATTTATAATAAGAAGCTCTTTAGTATTATTTTTTACTTAAAGGTATAGTTAGCTAAGCTAAGAAATATAGACTAGCTATTTATAATTCTTATAAATTATAAAAACCTAAAGTATTTTATAGCCCCTTAAGAGATATTTAAAAGATAAGTAAAATAAGTAAAAATATTATTCCTTTTTAATTATTACTTATACTATTACTTAGGTATATAAGCAGGTTAGCTAAATACTTTATTCTAATAAAACTAAGATTAAAGAAAAGAAAAATAGCTAATAGGTTATATATTTTACCTAATTTAAGGGATATTAAAAATAGTTTAAAAGTTAAAAGCTAATACTATAAATCTAATTAAAATATAAATAATAAGTAAACTAAAGAAGGATAATAACTAAAATAAGAATAACTTAAATAATTTAAATATAATAATAGGTTTTAATTTAAATAAACTAAAGAAAAGTAATAATTTAAATAAGAATAATTTAAATAATTTAAATATAATAATAGGCTTTAGTTTAAAGGTTTTAAGTCCTTTTTTACTAGGCTTTAATTTATTTTAAGATAAATAGCTTTAAAATTTATAGGACTAAAGGGTTATTAAAAATAGTTTTTACTAAATTTAACTAAAAGTAATACTAATAATAAAGTAAAAGTTTCTTATATTTATAAAAATCTAATTATAAATAGCAAACTATACTTTAAATATATAAAAAGTATTATAATTTTAAAAATAGCTTTAAGTAC
>AFQZ01001127.1:0-16451 GCA_000222935.2 Aciculosporium take MAFF-241224
CTCTCTCTCTCTCTTCTTTTTTTTTTTTTTTTTTTTAATTTAGAATTTTTTTTTCTTCAACGTAAATTTCTTTTTCCCGTTTTTATCCGTTTCCTTCTTTGGCTTTTTTTATGCAGGCAGCGCAGACCGCGGTGTTTGTGACGCGGTAGCCCTAAAAACGACAGATGGAAAGAAACGTACAAGGATATGCCGAACATTGACCGACTGCGCTCCCTTTTGACCGCCCCCGTCCTTGGCTCCTCTTGCCTTGTCCTTGTCGCCTGCTTTCTTGTCGTTTTTGCCTATTGTGTGAGTGTGTGTGTGTGTGTGTGTGTTTGCGGTGAATACGACGAGACTTGGTCGAGTCCCAAGACTACCCGTGACGTTGGGTGCACGTGTGTTGTCGACGGTGGTTTTCCGTGACGTTGGGCGCACGTGTGTTGTCGACGGTGGTTTTCCGTGACGTTGGGCGCACGTGTGTTGTCGACGGTGGTTTTCCGTCGGTGCGCGCTGAAGCGGTTTGGCCCCGCCCAGACGTCGTCCCCCAGGTTTTCTGCACGGCCCTCGTCTCCGTGACGTCGTCCTCCGTCAACAGTGGCTGCGACGTGGCAGGACGGAGAAGAAACACCACGACGAATCGTCTTTTCGCTAAAACGGCACGCTCACTCTTTGCCCATTCCATTCATCTGCTTATCCTTGGGTGAAGTGCTGGCTGAGGAACAAGACATTCAGCAAGTTCGAGGACATGGCGGGTATGAAACCATGCACAGATGTGAGCACTCGCCTGGATGTGCAGACAGACCTTGACCTCGCGTGGACATGCCCAAACTGCACATGCATGTGCAGACTGTCTTGCCTACTGCTTACCTGCTAGGTAGATATGCTCATGTGTAAACTGCCTGCTTTGGCCAGGTAGGTAGGTCCTTGCACTCACGACACACATCACCATGCATTTCACCCGGCAGCAACGTCAACGTCAACGTCAAATTTCCACGGCAAGTTCTAGCAAAACAATCAACCCATGACTGCGACACGACATGTGAAACAACAAAATGGTATGACACGGGAGAATTTTTTGAACAAGAAGAAAAGATGGAAAAAGGTACAAGAAAGATGGAAAAAGTGAGAGAGGAGACACAAGAGACAAGACAAGGAAAGGATGAAGCGAAGAAGGAAGGAAAACCACGAATCAACGCAGAGGAGAAAGAATGAAGAGCCACGACGACTCAACGCAGCTTACTGGCCACCAGTCTTGCCATCCGACTTCTCGGCAGGCTTCTCGGCAGGCTTCTCGCCAGACTTGTCGCCCTCGTCACCCTCGTCGTCAGCATGAGTCTTGCCATCACCCTTGCCATCCGCCTTGTCGACGGGGAACCGATCCGTAAACCTAAACGTAGCCAGCCCCTTCTTGAGGCGCTCAACGACAGCATCGGCACCCTCCTCAAAGTACACACCCTTGCCCTCCTTGGCGGGCGTCAGTTGCGCGACCTGCTTCGCGCCGGCAACAAACCCGACGGGCTTGCCCCATAGGTACGCGTCCGTGACGATCTGGACGGGGCGCCCGGGCGGGAAAAGCGACGACTTGACGCGGTTGTGGAAGAGGTCCTCGAGGCCGTCGGTGACGACAACGCCGTCGAAGCCGACGGCGTCGGCGGCATCGTACGTCTGGTCGACGCCCGCGCGGAGCGACTCGCCCACCACGACGACCTTGACCTTGCTGGCGGCGAGGGCGTCCTTGATGGCCTTGGCCTGCGCGAGGGTCTTGTCGTCGCCGGACGAGGCCAGGACGCCGACGACGAGCGTCGCAATGGTGGGCAGCTCCTCGCCAAAGATGGACAGGCCCTTTGTCGTGTTGCCGTGGTAGTAGGTCGGGTCCGGGGCGGGGGCCTCCAGGCCAAGCGCCTTGCCGACGCGGACGGCGATGTCGTGGCTGATCTTGTTGAGCTGGACGAGCACGTTCTTCTGCACCTCCTGGCTGAGGTGCGAGGTCTCGAAGCGGACGGCGTTGATGAGGAACTGCTGCTCGACGGGCGTGATGGAGTTGTAGAAGAGGCGCGGCTGGGACCAGTGGTCGAGGAAGGTGCTGCTGCGGCGGCGCTCGAGCGCGCCCGAGACCTTCCTCCCGGGGGCCGTGAAGAAGCCCCGGCCCTGCTTCTGCGTGGCCTGCTTGGGGAAGCCCTTGTTGAGGGAGTTGGGGCTGTAGGGCGCCTTGTTCCTGTGGATGAGGTTCTGGCCGGCGCCGTCGCGGTTGTTGTTGTGGACGGGGACCACGGGCCGGTTGATGGGCAGCTGCTCAAAGTTGGGCCCGCCGTGGCGGTTCAGCTGCGTGTCGAGGTAGGAGAAGATGCGGCCCTGCAGGAGGGGGTCCTCGGTGAAGTCGACGCCGCGGACGATGTGGCCCGGCTGGAACATGACCTGCTCCGTCTCGGCAAAGTAGTTGACCGGGTTGGCGTCGAGGCGCATGACCCCCACGGGGACCAGCGGCGCCAGCTCCTCGGGGATCATCTTGGTCGGGTCCAGGACGTCGAAGCCAAAGGCGAGGGCCTGGTCCTCGTTGATGATCTGCAGGTTGAGCTCCCACTCGGGGAAGTTGCCCGACTCGATGGCGTCGAAGAGGTCCTGCCGGTGGAGGTCGGCGTTCTTGCCGGCCGCGCGCTGGGCCTCGTCCCAGACGAGGCTGGCCTTGCCCTGCTTGGACTTCCAGTGCCACTTGACGAGCTTGGACTCGCCCTGGTCGTTGACGAGGCGGTAGGTGTGGACGCCGAAGCCGTCCTTTTTCGTGCATCAGCCAACCTTGATCATGAAGCCCTGGAAAAGGGGGAGGGGGGAGAAGTACCATGTGGCGCAAACTCCGCGGAATACCATAGCCGGCCATGGCCCAGAACAAAGTATGCAGCGTAGACGTCTCCTGCGAGAAGAAGTCCCAGGCCGAGTCGTGCGCCGTCGCCGCCGTCGGAATCTCATTGTCCTGGCGCGGCTTGACCGAGTGGATCAGGTCGGGGAACTGGATGGCGTCCTGGATGAAGAAGACGGGGACGTTGTTGCCGACAATGTCAAAGTTGCCCTCGTCGGTGTATCTTGAAGTCAGTCAGAGGGTGTTGTTGCGCGTGATGGGGTGTGGGTATCCCTCCGGGGGCCCTGCCGGGGGCCGCCTGCGGCGAGCTGCCGCCTCCGGCGGAAGTCGCCATGGGAGAAAGAGGGGGGGGGGGATCTCACAGTCGGACCGCGAACCCGTGCACATCCCGCGCCGTGTCCGCACTCCCCCGGGAGCCCGCCACGGTGGAGAAGCGCACAAAGACGGGCGTCTTCTTGTCCTTTTTGCCGAGGAACGACGCGGCCGTCAGTTTGGAATAGTCGTCGTAGGCGGTGAATGTGCCGTGGGCGCCGGCGCCGCGCGCGTGGACGGCTCGTTCGGGGACCTAGGCGGGTCAGCCTTGTCTGCCCGTTCCGGTCTGCTTTTTTTTTTTTTTTTTTTCTTGCTTCGGGATATTCCTCTGGGGGCCCTGCCGGGGGCAGCCGCCTTTGGCGGTTTTCTCTTCTTTCTTTCTTTCTTTCCTTCTTTTTTGTTCAACATACTCCACCATCTGTTCCTCCATCTCACCCCTCTTTATTCTTTTTACGAAAGGAAAAAAAAAAGAAGAGAAAAGAAAAGAAGAGAAGAGAAATGATCAGCAGTCAGGCAGGTACTCACACGCTCATGGTCAAACCTCGTAATCTTTTGCCGAAGCACAAAATCCTCCAGCAGCGACGGCCCCCGCTGCCCGGCCTTGAGACTGGCCTGATCCTCGATTGGCCCGCCAACGTCGGAAGTCATGTACCCCTCGCTGTCGTCGACCTCAAACGCGGCGAGGTGGTCCCGCGAGGAGGAGCCGGTGCCGGGCACGTCTCCTCTCCTGGCGAGGCGCGCCGGGTCCGCGAACGGACATTGGGCGGCGGCCAGGCCGGCGACGGCCAGGGAGACGGCGGTCAGGGAGGCGCGCACCATTCTGGTCTTTTCTTTTTTTTTCTTTTTTTTTTTTATGTCTTATTTAATCGAGACGACGAACAGGAAGAAGATGAATGGGGATGGTAAAGGAATGAAGAAAAAATATAAAAAAGAGGGGCTCGTTCAACGTCCCGTCCTGTCCTGTCCTGTCCTGTCCTGCCTCGTCTTGTTTCCCACCCAGCCTTCAAGGTCCAAGTCCAGGGGTCAAGGGGATCGACGGCCGCAGACGACGAGAAGGGACGTCTCCCCTTTATACAGGACGGAGGAGGGACAGACAAGGCGGCAGGGCCGGGAAAGCCGCTGCATTGGTGTTGGTATTGGTCATGGCTGACAGGACCGGGAAAGCCGCCGCATTGGTGTTGGTATTCTTGGTAATGGCTGGCAGGGCCGTCGTCGGTCGGGAATACTCGGTACGTGGTGCGTGCCGTCCTGCATGCTACTTGCTGCTGCTACCTACACGGCTACCCACATACATGCATGGCGAGAGGCCGTACCACACCCCCTCTTTCTTGCTGTCCTGCCCTTCTTTTTTTTTTTTTTTTCCCTCCCCGGGCGCCGACAGGCTCCGGGGGGGAGAGGCGAAAGGCACGACATGGCGTCCCATGCTCCGCTCCCCGTCTCGTTCTCGCCTTCTCCCGTCCTTCTTCCCAGATTGCACGGACGAGACCAGGGCGGTCCGGGGATCCACCCTGTGTGGAGGAGGTCCAGCATGCGTGCTTGTTCTTGTTCTTGTTCTTGTTCTTGTTGGTCTCACGGCATGAGCTGATGGTTTGTGGCAGCAGGCATGCATGCATGCATGTTGCGCATGCATGTTATTTGCCCGAGCTGCCAAGAAGGCTAAAACGTGCTAGCCCGTCAGCGCATGCAGCCGGACCGGGGAAGCCGGCGTCGTCGTCGTCGTCGTCGTCGTCGTGGGCGGGCCTGCCCCGGCGGCTGGGATCCACATTCCTGTGGGGTGGGAAGACGCGATGGGGCCTGTTGCGTGGGTGGACCTTTCTTTCTTCATCCTGGAGCATGATGAGAGCGGGCAGGACCCCCATCGGAGGGCTCCTCATTGGCTCCTTGTCCGGTCGGCCACCTCTCGCCTCGCCAGGCGGTTGGCCGTGACCGAGACTTTGGTCGTGCAAGCCGGATGGGGGAGCTGAACGGGAAGAGAAAAAAGGTACATGGCGCAGGTTGCTCGCACCGCTTCGTCTTCTTGTATCTGCTCGTCTTCTCGTCTTCTCGTCTCTTCTCGTCTTCTCGTCTTCTTGTCTCTTCTCGTCTTCTCGTCTCTTCTCGTCTTCTCGTCTCTTCTCGTCTTCTCGTCTCTTCTCGTCTTCTTGTCTTCTCCCAGCCAGCAGACAGACGACGACCAATCAGACGGCCGGTGATGCGCATTTCCAATGGCCCCGCATCCCACCCCGTCTGCAGATCCACCATCCTCCGGGGTCGGGAGATTGACGGACCACGGGTTAATGCCTCGGACAAACTGTGGGGTCTTCCACCAAGGGCCCCGCGCTATGCCTGCCTTGGCCGCGTCGGCTCCATCCCTGGCCCTCTGAGCGGCCTCCACGCAGGCCAGACCAGTGTGGTGGGAATGCGAATCGCGGGCGGCCGCCCGGGCCAACGACATTCTGGGCGACGGCATGACTGCTCGTCGACGTGCCGCCGCCGCCGCAGTCGTCTTGGCAGAAGCGCCCGGGGTCGCGGTGGAAGGATGGATTTCACGTCGGGGGCCGCATCGGCAGGCAGACAAAAGTAGGGTCAAGCGAATTGGGTGGTTCCCATGTATCAAGTTGACAGATATATCCCTACTGGTTCTAACACGATGTATCAAGTTGACAGATATATCCCTACTGGTTCTAACACGATGTATCAAGTTTACAGATATATCCCTACTGGTTCTAACACAATGTATCAAGTTTACAGACACATCCCTACTGGTCCTAACACAATGTATCAAGTTTACAGACACATCCCTACTGGTTCCAACACAATGTATCAAGTTTACAGATACATCCCTACTGGTTCCAACACAATGTATCAAGTTCACAGACACATCCCTGCTAGTTCCAACACAATGTATCAAGTTCACAGATACATCCCTACTAGTCCTAACAAGGTAACATGTAAATAAAAGGGAAAAGATGCCGTCTGGCGCCATGGACTCGGTACATTGGGTCCATGACATGCAACGGAGATGAGGTTTGAAAGAAAAAGTACTTTGAATAAGAAAGTTCCTTAAAACTAGACAGCCTAGTTCCATTAGAAAAGTAGGCAGCGGCAGCCACATTCAGCCGCGGCATGGATGCATCGCATCGGACGGCTTCCTTCCCCCGTCTCCTGTCCGTCTCCGCCGGCTGGCCCACGACGGGGAATCAGGCCAGAACACGGTCGGCGGACCCTGTTCTGCTTCCCTTCTCGCTGTCCCGGCCGCCCTCCTGGCCTCTTCTCGGCCTTCCTTTTCCTCGGCCTGGGTGACCAAGAGTCAAGTCTGTCGCTCGCCCGTGACGCGTGCGCAGACGACCCAACCCGCCTGCCGTGCATGTGCTGTGCTCGCTTGCGTCACCTCCAACGTACGTTCCGACCGGGCTTCGCGGCCGCCCACCCCGTGAGACGTGGCAGACCCCGCCAGGATGCGGCATGGATCCGCGAGGAGCGCCCCCGACCATCAGATGCTGCGTCTGCGTGCCTTGCGCAGGCAGCACCGGTCGGGTTTTCCCCCCCGACCGACGAGGCAGATTGTTCTCGCCAGCCACACCGTGTACGGCACCGGCATTTGGCTTCGGCTCGCTGCCCGCACATGGATACGTACCAGACCAGAAATCCCCTCGCGTGCGTCCCGGAACACGAGCCAGCATCCTTCATCCATCCCTCTTGGGGCAGCCAACGTGGGTAGCGAGGTGCGGCTAAATCCACGTCCCCGGGTCTGGGGCCCGTCCCTCGTTTCACAACAGTTTTGCCTCAGAAATGGTCGTAAAATTTTTTTGGTTGCCATCACAGGGTCAATAATGCTGCAGCACGAAGGGGGGGGTGACAAGGTTCAAGAATCTCCATCTTCTATGAAAGGGAAAAGAGGGGTACGATGCAGAAGTTGTGGTGTTGTGGCCACAGTACTGCCCTAGGTCACATGACATAGTGATCCAGCCAATCAGGGCGCGCGCATCGCGCGTATGACCCATAATTCCTAGTCACTATGGTGTATCCCTTCCATCCTCCAGACGAGCGATTCCAACAATTTTTTTTTTGCTTTTTGCTTTTTGCTTTTTTTTTTTTGCACAGGTTATTTTGTGTAAATCATATATATATGCTTGCGTCGCGTCTTTTTTTTTTTTTCTTTCTAGCACAGGGGTTTTTGTGTAAATCGTACCTGTATGCTTGCATCGCGTCTTTTTTTTTTTTTTTTTTTTCTTAGCACAGGGGTTTTTGTGTAAATCATACATGTATGCTTGCATCGCGTCGGCAAAAAGGCGCCTCGAGGCCTCGCCGTCAACTACCATGTCCGCGTGCCCGGCTCTTCTCCTCGCCCAGGCCCGAGACCGAGACCGAGACGTGCACGAGGGGCACATGCACGGCCAGGGACCAGACGTGGAAGAGAGAAGGAAGCCCGCGGCAGGGCCCCCGGGGGGGTGTTCGGGAACACGGAATCGACAACGCAGCGCCTGCATGACACGGCGAGACGTCCGCCCCGGCGGCCCCCGGCAGGGCCCCCGGAGGGCTGTTCGGGAACACGGAATCGACAACGCAGCGCCTGCATGACACGGCGAGACGTCCGCCCCGGCGGCCCCCCGGGGGGACACCAAAAAAGACAGGTCCAGTCTGTGCTCCTACCCAAGATAGACATCCACCTCGTCGCGCGCATCCGCGTCCCACACCTTCTGCACAACGTGGCCTACGCCCCTCCGGAAGGCCACGCCCGCTATCCGCTCGATCCACAGCACGTTGACAAAGTGCACCACGCCCTCCTCGTCCATGTTCTCCTCGAAGCGGTCCATGGGAAAGACGTGCGAGCCCCTGCGCTCCATGGCGCCCGAGACGGCCACGAACTCGAGCTTCTCCTCGCCGTCGTAGTTGGACGACTGGACGCCCAGCCACCCGTCGTGGGCCCTGAACTCGCCGATCCACTGCCCCGCCTTTCCCCAGATGTTGCCCACGGCGATGGGCAGGCCGGGCCGGTCCCTGGGGGCCATGGAGATGGCGTAGTCGACGTCGAGGAAGGCGCATCTTGTCCGGAAGAGGAGGAGGGGGCCGGCGGGCGCGTCACGTGCGCCACCTCGGCCCGCGGCGTCCTCCGAGGATTCGTCGACAACGGGGACCGGGTACTTGAAGGTCGTGAGCGCGTCGCTCTCGTGCCGGAAGCCACCGCCCGAGCGGGTCCACCCCCGCGGCAGCGCAGACGCGTTCCGCCGCGAGCGCAGCTCCCGCAGGTGCAGCCCGTTGTCCGCGACGGGCACGCTCTTGGCCCCGTCGGAGAGGCTCCACCTGACAAGTGGTTTGATCCGAAAGGGATGCGTGCCCCGGAACCGCTCCGGGGCGGGGCCGCGCTCCGCCGACCGCAGCACGCAGTCGGCTGCCGCGGCCCTCCACAGGACCACATCCACGGGGATCCCGTCAGACCACCAGCCCATCCACGACCAGGACGGCAGGCTCACGGAGCGGGACGACGGCCGCCTCCTGATGGTGGCCTGCGGGCGCCACAGGAGCGCCACGTCGAGAAACATGGTGGGCAGGCCGCAGGCGAACCCCCCCCGGAAGATGCGCGACAAGACGTGCGTGATGCCCGCAAAGGCCAGCACCGTGTCGTCCACGAGCGTGACCCTCCTGACGCTGTAGTCCATGACGATCCGCGCGTACTCGTCCAGGTCCGGCCACGGCGCGTGTCGGTAGCCGAGCGCGGGCCCGGAGAGGCTCCTGGTGCAGACGGGCTTCTTGCCCTTGAGCACGCGTGTCATGCTCGTCGTGACGCCCTGCCAGACATCGCAGTGGCACGCCCACGTCGTCGTGTCCTCGAAGAAGAATACGGCGCGGCGGGCGTACAGGCGCTCCTGGAGAGTCCACACCGTAGCATTCCACCTCGACGCCTGGAGGAGCTCGTCGTGTTCGCCATGGCCTTCCTTGGGGGTTTGAAGGGGCCGCCGCGGGTCCAGCGCGAGTATGCCGGTGTGCGCGTCGCCGTGTGCCACGGCAATGGTCAGGTAGGCGCGGGAAAAGACGTAGGCCATGTGCTCCATGTGCTCCATCGTGTGCTTGTCGTCGTCTTGCACGATGCAGAGGGAGTCCACCCACAGGTGTCGTATGCCGAGCTTCTTTGTAAGCCATATGGCGTCGAGAATCGTTTGCGGGATCGCCTTGTCGGCGAGGGTGGTCAGGTACGCATCGACGTTGGCCTTGAGCAGCCGGCTCTGCGCGTCGGGACCGCTGTGTCGGGGGTTCGACGAGCTCGGCACGTAGCTCAGGGCGGCATATCGGTCGGTGGGTTTGGCATGCACGAGGCGGCGCTCTGCGCAGTCGACGAGGTAGCCCGGGCGCCAGGTCCCGACGTCGGTCTCTTCGTGGTCTGCGCAGTGCGTGCCGTGTCCCGTGTTGCAGATGTTGAGCCATTCTCGGATGCGCGCGATGGGCGACTGCTTGGCTGCCGAGGCGGACGAGGTCGAGGCGCGCCGCGGCACAGCAGCGTTATCCTTGCGGGCTTGCCCAAAGGTGCCTCGGATCCTGTCCGTGATGCTCAGGCGCTTGCCCCGCAGGGTTGAGTCGCGGTCTGCGTCGCCGTCTTTCGCATGGTCCCGTTCTCCTGCGCGAGTCCTGTCGGCGTCTCGTTCTCGCTCTCGCTCTCGGTACCTCTCGCGGGTCCCGTCTCGGTCGTGATTTCTCTGGCGGGTCCCGTCTCGGTCGTGATTTCTCTCGCGCGTCCCGTCTCGGTCGTGATTTCTCTCGCGCGTCCCGTCTCGTGCCCGAGCCCGCTCTCGTGGGGGAGAGGGCGAGGGCGTGGAGAGAGGAGACACGTCCGGCATGAGCGGAAAGTCGAGGTCGGTTCGATCAGTGAGCTATGTATGGACAGCCGGAGCATGAGCGACGGACTGAGGCGGGACGTCAACGTTTGAACTGCGTCAAGCACGTCTTTTTGCAATCCATGCATGGTTCGGGCGCGGCGCAGTCGCAGATGCGGGACAAGGGCGGCCAAACCCCTCCCGGCCAAACACCTCCCATCCCGGTGCTGCGTCATGAGCTTCGCAATTGTTTTGACTGCAAGCCAGGATGTAAGCAAGCCAGCCAGTTACCAGACAACCCGTGAACAAGCATGGCCCGGATCAACAACAACATGCACGTGACTGAACACCGAACAGCCGGCTCCGGTGGGGCAAATGAGCGATGGGGCACCTGTGGCCCTTGCGGCAAAGGTCACTGCCACGGAAGCTTGTGTGTAAAGGAACATGCACGCGTCCGGGGTCAAGGGCCTGGGGTTGCAGCTTCCGTCATGGTTCAAGTTCAGACGTTGGCCAGGGGGTTGTCCATGAAACTCCCAGGCAACGGCTCTCGGACAGATCTGCTTCTCTTATACAAACTCTGAACACAGAACACGAGGGAAACCGACATCAGGACTTTGCTCATGTATTGGGTCGCAACCCTCAAGTCAACCCGACGCCGAAACGCATTCGGCAGAACCGTTCCATGCCGTAGGCTCAACGGGAAATACACCATCCTGATATCATCCCCCCGGGGGCCCTGCCCGGGGCCGCCAAGGCGAGCTCCCGCCTACGGCGCATCGTCTCTATGATGCTCACCCGCACGCAGCAGAGACACGTCTTCAGGGAATATCTTCGTCGTCGCCCCTTCCAAAGCCAAAACTGAATCCTGCCCCTCCTCCAGAGCCTTCAGCGTCTGCCTCCTTTCCAGTGACGGCATCCCACTTCCTCTTCTTTCCGCTCTTCTTATGCACCAGCTCTAGGGCTCTCTCCAGCACATCGGGATACTTCTGGCCGAGACGCTCCCTGAACAGTTCGTAGGGCTGCATGATACTGTCATCAAATCCAGACACTTGGTCGGCTTTGTCTCGCATGAACAAGAGTACTTCTGACAACAGATTCAGCCCCGGAGATTGGGGAACAAAATTTTGCGTCAGAGCAATTCCGCTTTCCAGGTTCACCACCAAGTGCCACCAGCCGCTCGGAACATGCAGAATCTCTCCAGTATTGCAAATCCCCTCGATACAGTTGGGAAGCCGTCTCGCTTCCTCGTGAAACGTTAACAACCACTCTGCAATGCTGAGTGGGCTCGTCACTTCGCTGCTGTCCTTGGACACAAACACGCCCGGAACCTGGGCGTTTGGAGGAAACATGATCCAGTACTTGGAGCCTTGGACCACTGCGTTCCAGGCGCTCGTGCCATTGGGGTCCTTGTGAAAGGTAGAGCCACTTCTCCGAGGACCGACAATCAGCCACCGATGGGCTGGTCGTTCTCGACCCAGAACCTCGAACAAGTCTGGTCCAAAGCAATCAGGCCGCCAGTATGCTGCGCCGTCCTCGTGTCCAACTGTAATGCCCATCTTCTCGGCAAACTTGCGATCAAATAGGTATAGGGGGCTTTCATCCCTGTTATCTTTCATGTATTCGCAATATCTCTCCATTGTCCAGTCCACTGCCTCTGCGCGAAAGTCAACGTTGCGAAACGCGTCGAGTAGCTTGTCAATTGTCCACTGGGACATTACAGGCCAGTCTTGGATGCATTTTGTGAGAATAAACGGCTGCTCCGTCCACCGATCTGCATATTGCTCATAACTGAGGTTTTCCATGCGGTGAATTTGGTTGCCCTTGGGTATATTGGTCGCGAAGGTGGACAAGTCAATGTTGCTGCAAGCAAAGGGCCTGTGCAAAACATCCGAGAAGACATTGCCACAATCCACGACAGCCTCTTGGCTTTTGGGCATTGCCAACAAGGTCAATTTCCATGATCCAAGCCACTTGAGGGACCGGCTGGACTTGGGCAGACTGACATTGCAAACAGGAATGAATTAGCCTCCAGTCTCCCGCAAATCTTCGAGCCCGCCCATGCACATGTTGGGAAAGGTTGCCCAAGATGCCAGCGTGACCAAAACGACGCTGGTCGAGGCCCTTGAAAGTAAAACAAGAACCCAGGTGAAAGCACTTACAGCAAGAAGAGGGCTTTCCACAATTCATCCGAATGACAGAAAGCAAACAAGAATTTACATGTTGAGCCCAGACTCAGTAATGACTTGGCATCCATCTGTTCCAAAACCAACATGACCATCTCATCTGGCAGAATACCCCATGTTCCGCTGCTCTTTTTAGCATTGGGGCATTTTGAGAGGAAGCGGTTGCCCGACGGCTTCACACCGAGTGCGTGCGTGGGAATAGAGCCGCCTTGAAGAACGATGTTACCGTCGGGCCAAGTTGACTCGGCGACTCGATGTGCCTCGTTGACGGTGCCGTTTGTTTGCTCGCGAGCCGGGGCCAAGAGTACGGAAGGCATTGTTACTATAACAGGGGCCCGACAAGTCCAACTTCAGATAACACGCAACCGCGGCCTGCTTCCAAGAGGGCTGCGTACTGTAGGTTGGAGACGGGGGGTTTTGTGACTTGACTTGCAGCAAATTTCAAGCAGCCGACTGACTGGTCCACCGCAACGGCTGGGCAAGGCGTGAGCCAGATAAGTCAGAACTTGGGTGAAGGCAAACGAGGAGCTAGATCTGAGCAGGATAAAACGTTTGGAAAGAAAACGAGTCTTGTGGTCGAGCAGAAGGCAGAAGGCAGAAGCCACCGAGTCAATGTCAAGAGGGTGCTTCTGGGAGGCTGCGGGGGTGGTGGTGACTGGCAACTGCTTGTCACTTGGTGTCTCGTCGTGGGCCCAACCAGGTGGACGTCTGTCTGGTCTGGTGGAACACGGGCGCAAGCCGGAGCTGTGAAAGGCTTCAGATGGCCTCAAGGCCGGCCGAGCTTCAACGTGTGAATGCAGGAGTAGAAGCAGAGCAACAGTGAACCAAGAGATGGCAACTTACCCAAAAAAAAAAAAAAAAAAAAAAACCCAAACGCCACACCCCAGCACTGAAAGTTTGTCATCGCCAAGAGCTAGTTCTGCCAGACTCGCAGACTCGCATAAATAGCGGAGTATTTGGATTTCATGGGCGCTTGTGTATGGCTGGCAAGACGACGGGCCGGGTTAAAAAAAAACCAAAAAAAAACCCCCCCCCAAAAAAAAAGGACAATCAACAAGCTTGAAGAGGAGCAGAGGTACCCTAAGCGTGGGCCCCACCGCCACACAATCGTCTCTCATTGGCTATCGCACCATTGCAGTGAAAAATATACAAGCAGCCAACGCCCCTCAGCAGATAATTTTTTTTTCCTCCTCCTCAACCCTTTCCTTTTAGGAACATCACTACAAGATATCACGAATTTTCCTAGATTTCGTTGTAGCTCTCGCTTTTTACGAGACCTTGCGGATCTAGTCGACTTTAATCTCTTTTCCCGCCAATCGCAGTCTGTCCAGCGACCGTCTTGCGATTTTTTTTCTGCCGATTTTTATTTTTTTCAAACGACACCGTCGCCCCGCGTCTCTGACATTATCTAGGTCGAGCTGCGCTTGATCTAGATTCTCCCATCCAAACCGCAATCATGGCTACCGACAAAGGACTCGAAGATGTCCCCGAGGGTGAGTTTTGATACATTTTTGAAACAAGTTTCTTTGTGGTTCGGCAGACAGTCCAGCGGCATCGCGACGAGCCGGCGGCATAACACCATTGAGGGGGCGATTAACTTGCGCGTCTGACAAAGACCCCTCGATGCCGTTTGACTCTGGCCCGCCATGTCTGCCCCCACACACAGAAACATGGAAAATTGGGCGGCAAATGGCTAACTTGAATGACCCTTTTTGCAGGACAGATTGAGTCCAACTACGATGAGACCGTCGACTCCTTCGATGACATGAACCTCAAGGCTGAGCTTCTCCGAGGTGGTGAGTAAAAGTTGTTCCCTGGCATCCTTGTGATGGGTGCATGCCACTTTTCCTGTTTTCTTTTTTTCCCACTGCCTCGTCGGGAGAGGAGAAGGGAAAAGGCAGCGCAATGTTCCATGTCTCTAACTGCTACACGCCTAGTCTATGCCTACGGTTTCGAGCGCCCCTCTGCTATTCAGCAGCGCGCCATTATGCCTGTCATCAAGAACCACGATGTCATTGCGCAGGCCCAGTCTGGTACTGGCAAGACGGCTACTTTCTCTATTTCCGTTCTTCAAAAGATTGACCCCGCGGTCAAGCAGTGCCAGGCTCTTATCCTGGCACCCACCCGTGAGCTTGCTCAGCAGATTCAAAAGGTCGTTGTCGCCATCGGTGACTTCATGAACGTCGAGTGCCACGCCTGTATCGGTGGTACCAGCGTTCGTGAGGACATGAAGGCCCTCCAGGACGGTCCCCAGGTCGTCGTCGGCACCCCTGGCCGTGTTCAGGACATGATCCAGCGTCGCTTCCTCAAGACTGATGGCATGAAGATGTTCGTTCTCGACGAGGCTGACGAAATGTTGTCTCGTGGTTTCACCGACCAGATCTACGACATTTTCCAGCTCTTGCCTCAGTCTACTCAGGTCGTTCTCCTGTCCGCCACCATGCCCCAGGATGTGCTCGAGGTCACCACCCGTTTCATGCGCGACCCCGTCCGTATTCTGGTCAAGAAGGACGAGCTTACCCTGGAAGGTATCAAACAGTTCTACATTGCCGTCGAGAAAGAGGAGTGGAAGCTCGACACCCTCTCTGACTTGTACGAGACTGTCACCATCACGCAAGCCGTCATCTTCTGCAACACCCGCAGAAAGGTTGACTGGCTCACCGACAAGCTCACGGCTCGTGACTTCACCGTCTCGGCCATGCACGGTGACATGGACCAGGCTCAGCGTGATTTGATCATGAAGGAGTTCCGATCCGGCTCTTCTCGTGTCCTGATTGCCACTGACTTGCTGGCCCGTGGTATCGATGTCCAGCAGGTTTCCCTGGTGATCAACTACGATCTCCCTGCTAACCGCGAGAACTACATCCACCGTATCGGTCGTGGTGGTCGATTCGGCCGAAAGGGTGTTGCCATCAACTTTGTCATTGCTGAGGATGTCCGCATGATGCGCGAGATTGAGCAGTTCTACAGTACCCAGATTGAGGAAATGCCCATGAACGTTGCTGACCTTATCTAAGCACCCCTCGGCTTTTGTTCATCATTTCATTACATCTTTTTCCTCACAAGTTCCTCCTTTTCTCGGACTGCTCCGTCATTCAGCAGCCTTGGTAACGCGACAAAGCAGTTTGGCATCTCTGGCCGGGGGGGTTGGGTGGGGTGAAGGTGGGGGGGGGGGGGTTGTATCAAGGGAGGGATGTCATAATCAAAATCGTTTCCTTTGTCACAGCTCTCTTGATAGATGCGCGGTTTTCTAGAGTTGACATTTTTTTCGAGGCCGAGGCTCGCTCTGCCCATGATCACCTTTCTTTTGTTTTTTCTTCTTTTTCCTTTGTGTTATTCTGCATGGGTGGCGGAGCCTCGGGCGTGGTTACGAAAGAAAGAATGGAATAGCTGCGTTGACGAAGGCCTCTGAAGAAGTTGTCTTGTGCGCCTCATGACTACTAATGGTGTGGGTGGGCCGTCCCTGAAAAGTAATGACAATTATTCTTCTCTTTTATACCCCTCGTTCTTGTCACCGTCGGTGGCATTGTCTGGATCAAGAAGTCGCGGATCTGGTATCATCTTTCTTGTCCACCTCTTCGCCACGTGACATGTAATTTGCTGCATAAATGCCGATGCCATCTTTCTCAGACCACATCGAATACCTCTCCTACATATGTGTCATTTGAAAGAATTTGACTCATGTCCGTACAAGGTGGCTGGCATTAAAAGCCCAAGCAACGTTCTCATCATGGCTCGCATATGTATTTTCCCCCTCGTAGCCCCCACACCAGATGTCTCAGACTAGGTAGACCAGACCAGTGAAACCCCAATCCTTCACCATCATCAATGTCACATTCCACGCCTCTTGACGACCTCGACGCCCCTTGGCTATCCAAAAGCGTGCCACAACGGCAGAGAAAGAAGAAGAAGAAGAAGAAAGACTACGCCGCATATACATCAAAACTGCAAATCAAGACGAGACCCGTATCCTGCTACTCGTCCCGACTACCCGCCGGTTGCTGCGCGTCCAACGACGGAAAGCAAGCCCAAGAAAGGCGCGTCATGCGAGGCCTTGCTGTGTGAAGAAAAGTAGAACGGAACGCCGAAATAAGGTATAGCCACTGTGTTTGCCTCTGAGATGAAGAGAGGACAAGACGAGAGGGGGG
The DNA here is from genome assembly GCA_000222935.2 of Aciculosporium take MAFF-241224. Taxonomy (NCBI): domain Eukaryota; kingdom Fungi; phylum Ascomycota; class Sordariomycetes; order Hypocreales; family Clavicipitaceae; genus Aciculosporium; species Aciculosporium take. Next base: position 16,265 of record AFQZ01001127.1, read on the forward strand.
AGGGTTGGGGAAGGAGGTGGAGTGCAGGATGGTGGTTGGTGGCTGCTGTTTTGGGGGAAGAGCTGGGTTTACAGACTATATTGTAAGCCAGCCCGGTGGAACATTTTTCTTTCTTTCTTTCTTTTTTTTTTTTTAACAAGAGGGAGTTGTTGGAATTGTGATGTGTAAAAGTTATGATTTTCTGGGT
>AFQZ01001126.1:0-16464 GCA_000222935.2 Aciculosporium take MAFF-241224
GAACCTCTTAAGGGTATAATAAGATATTAGAATTTATAATAAGGTAGCAACTCAGCCTAGCTACGCTATTTAGGGAAGTAATAAGGAGAGAACATAGCAGCAGGGACAGCACTATTAACTATACATAGACCACTCACAACGTTAGTGTTAAATTCATTAGGCTAGTAGAAATCGCTAGATCCAACCATATGCCTTAGCTTATTAGCATTAAAATAAGCAAGAAATTAAGTAATAGCTTAGGGTTAGTTTAGGGTTAGAGGACAGCAGATAAGAACCTTATTATAGCAAAGGCTTTAAACAGGCTTAGAAAGGAGGGGTTAGAGCTCCTGCTAAGTAACTAATAGGAAATTAATAACTATGCGAAATAGCTTACCTAGTAACTGATAGAAATAGCTAATATAGCGGCACTTAAACGACCTTAAGAGCGTAGTAAACTATAGCCTTAGTAGAATAAAAGGGTAAAGGATGTAATAGCAGAGGTAAGATATGCTAATAGGCAGTGGCAGCATTAACAAACATAGGAATTATAATAGGCCTTAAAAGAAGCTATAGGAAAATAGGATTGTATAATCTTAGAGGAGAAGAAAAGCAGTTAGCAACAGGCAGTTAGTAAGTTATCTAGGTCTAAAGGGAGCCTCTAGACCCTAAAGCACTAAGCCCGGCTATAGAGTGGACTTCCTCCTAAGATACAACAGGTCCTACTACTAACTCAGCTAAGAGATAACAGTAGGGAGGAGATAGTAAAGGTTACATATAAGGGTAAGGTAAAGGCATTTATAGAGAGGTTCTTTCCTTTATCTGCAGCTAGGGCTCTAGGTCTAGAGATAAAGGTAGAGATAAGATACTATAGTAATAATTAAGTGGCTCCTATGTTTATAGAGGAGGAAATTAAAGAAGTTATAAAGAATATAGTAAGTTAAAAAGTTACTACCTTATTATATGGTTGTCAAGAAGAAGGACAACACCGCGGATACGACGCGGTATTACGCCTAAAACAGAAAAGAAGCACAGAATTAGATTCCTTATTATTAATTACCCCCCCTAGTAATAGCGCATTACGCAAGGGGAGTAAGCAATGTAAGGGGTGCAATAATTAACGAATTTTTACGTAGATCTACAACTAATAAAGGATAAGGCACTACCTAGAAAGAAACATAATATTAAGGAGAGAATTCTAAAGTAATAGTAGTATAGGAAAAACTAAAGAATAAAATAAAATCACTAAAGGAATTAATAATAAAAGTTATTCTAAAGGTAGAAATAATAAAAGTATAAGCTTTTATTAGAACTTTTATATAAATTACTATAAATATAGGAGGGGAGATAGCCTAAGCAAGAACTAATACAGGAGGCCTATAGGCCTTAATTATAGAAGCAGTTAGTAGTAGAGTAGAAACCATAGTTAAGAAGGTGGTTAAGGAGGTAATAAAGGCTGTTTATAGGACTAGATTAGTAGTTAGGGGGACTTGAGGAAATATTATAGCTTACGGAGTTATAGGGCAGAATATGACGATACCTTTGGCCTAAACGGAGGGTATAGTAATGCTAGCTTACTATTACTAGGAAGTACTAGTAAAGAGAAGCACTATTAGTAAGGCAGTTAGGAATAAATTACTAGGAGAGATTGTAAAGGTAGTAAACAGCGCTATTAGCATAGAGGAGGCAGTAGTAGTATGCTAATTATAGAGTAGAGACATAGTTATTACATTTATAAAAGCAGGGAGAAAATAAAAGGAAAACACGGCCTAGGTAGGAGTTACCTTTAGACCTAAGGCAGAAGTAAACAGGAAGATGTTTAGTGTGATTATTAAGGTATTCCTAACCTAATTAACAAACCATATTATAATTAAGGATATAAGGAAGAACATTAAAAAGGAAAATAGATTAAATATAGCAAAGATAATAGTATAAAAGCTAAGAGGAATAGCAACAAGGGCACTATTAGTAGTTAGTGTTAAGGGCACTAAGGTAGTAAACTAACTATACTATAGGGGAATAGTATACTAAGCAGAGATTTTTAACGCTAAGCTATATAATAAGATAATCCACCTAAAGCAATATTATAACTACTATAAGATTAGACATATTACTAAATACTATAAGGAGGAAGCAAGATATAGCAGGTATGCTACTAGAAAACACTCTAAGGGAGAGAGTACTTGCCTAATATTAACAGGTAAGGTATAGGAGAGATGCCTAAATTATATAGGGGTATATTTAGTATAGTCTTAACTGTACTTAGTAAGTAATAAGAGATAGCAGCAGGCTAGGGAGGCTTATGCTATAAGGCTGCTATTCTTTTGTAACTATTAGTTAGAGGTTGTAACGGCTACTATAGGCAAGGGTTATTAGGGAGAAGAAACTAAAGGACTAACAGAGAGGCAGCTAAGAGGAAGGAGCATATAACTAAGGGGCCCTTTTATAAGATAAACCTATAAGCTAAGATTAGGACGACAAAGACTAGCAGAGGAAGGTATAATACTAGCCTTTTTACAACTAACTAGAGGGCTAAACAATACCAGAGCCAGCCTAACCAGGGTGCTCTAAAGCACATAATAGAGTATATAATTAAGGTTATATACTAGAATACACAGAAGAAAAGCAATTTAGTATATCTGGCGTTAGGGCATGACGTTAGCCCTAAGGTAATAGCTATCCAGGAACCAGGAGGCTATAATAGTATACTGCTAAATCCATCTTAGGGATACTATATATTAGTAATATACAGCAGAAGAACGGCGATTTATATATACTAGAAGGTTAAAACAGGACTTTAGACTATAGGGAGAGGGGAGGATTAGTATAGTGTTAAGCTATATAAAGTAGAGATATATAACATTTATTCAAGGTTTAAAATACGGAACACCGCGGATACGACGCGGTATTACGCCTAAAACGAAAAAGAAGCATAAAATCGGATTCCTTATTATTAATTACCCCCCCTAGCGATAGCACATTATACAAGGGGAGTAAGCAGCGCAAGGGGTGTAATAATTAATGAATTTTCGCGTAGATCTATAACTAATAAAGGATAAGGCACTACCTAGGAAGAAACGTAATATTAAGGAGAGAATCCCAGAGTAATAGTAGCACAGGAAAAACTAAAGAATAAAATAAAATCACTAAAGGAATTAATAATAAAAGTTATCCTAAAGGTAGAAATAATAAAAGTATAGGCTTCTATTAGAACTTTTACATAAATTGCTATAAATGCAGGAGGGGAGATAGCCTAAGTAAGAATAGATATAGAAGGCCTACAGGCCTTAATTATAGAAGCGGTTAGTAGTAGAGTAGAAACCATAGTTAAGAAGGCAGTTAAGGAGGTAATAAAGGCTGTTTATAAGACTAGATTAGTGGTTAGGGGGACTTAGGCAAATATTGCGGCTTATAAAGTTATAGGGTAGAATACGACAATACCTTTAGCCTAAACGGAGGGTATAGCAATACCAGCCCGCTATTACTAGAAAGCACTAGTAAAGGAAAGCACTATTAGCAAGGCAGTTAGGAACAGATTACTAGGAGAGATTATAAAGGCAGTAAACAGCGCTATTAGTATAAAGGAGGTAGTAGTAGCATGCTGATTATAGAGTAGAGACACAGTTATTATGTTTATAAAAGCAGGGAGGAAATAAAAGGAAAACACGGCCTGGGTAGGAGTTACCTTTAGACCTAAGGCAGAAGTAAATAGGAAGATGTTTAGTATGATTATTAAGGGATTTCTAACACAATTAACAAACCACATTATGATTAAGGATATAAGGAAGAATATTAAAAAGGAGAATGGATTAAATATGGCAAAGATAACGGTATAAAAGCTAAGAGGAATAGTAACAAGGGCACTATTAGTAGTTAGTATTAAGAGCACTAAGGCAGTAAACTGACTATGCTATAGGGGAATAGTATACTAAGCAGAGATTTTCAATGCTAAGCTATATAACAAGATAATCCACCTAAAGCAATATTATAACTACTATAAGATTAGATATATTACCAGATACTATAAGGAGGAAGCAAGATATAGCAGGTATGCTGCTAGAAAACACCCTAAGGGAGAGAGGACTTGCCTAACGTTAACAGGCAAGGTACGGGAGAGATGCCTAAATTATACAGGAGCACATCCAGCATAGTCTTAACTATGCTTAGTAAGCAATAAGAAATAGCAGCAGGCCAGGGAGGCTTATGCTATAAGGCCGCTGTTCTTTCGTAACCATTAGTTAGAGGTTGTAACGGCTACTATAAGCAAGGGTTATTAGGGAAAAGAAACCGGGGGACTAATAGAGAGGTAGCTAAAAGGAAGGAGTATATAACTAAGGGGCCCTTTTATAAGACAAACCTATAAGCTAAGATTAGAACAACAGAGACCGGCAGAGAAAGGCATAATACTGGCCTTTTTACAGCTAACTAAAGGGCTAAACAATACTAGAGCCAGCCTAACCAGGGTGCTCTAAAGCATACAATAGAGTATATAATTAAGGTTATATACTGAAATACACAAAAGAAAAGCAATTTAGTATATCTGGCGTTAGGGCATAATATTAGCCCTAAGGTGATAGCTATTTAGGAACTAGGAGGCTATAATAATATACTACTAAATCTATCTTAAGGACACTATATATTAGTAATATATAGTAAAAGAATAGTAATTTATATATACTAAAAGGTTAAGATAGGACTTTAGACTATAGGGAGGGGGGAGGATTAGTATAGTATTAAGCTATGTAGAGTAGAGATATATAATATTTATTCCCTAGCTTATAAAAGGGAGTAGCAGACGCCTTTACAATACTTTACTAATACTTAAGTAAAGGGCTAGAGTGTGTTTATAGGGGACTTTAACTAACATCACCCCTTATGGGACAGATTTAGCCAAATATCTCCGGGGTATAATAAGATGTTAGAATTTATAATAAGGTAGCAACTTGGCCTAGCTATGCCGTTTAGAGAAGTAATAAGGAGAGAACATGGTAGCAGGGACAGTACTATTAACCATACGTGGACCACCCACAACGTTAGTATTAAATTCATTAGGCTAGTAGAAATCGCCGGATCCAACCATATGCCCTAGCTTATTAGCATTAGGACAAATAAGGAATTAAGCAATAGCCTAGGGTTGGTCCGGGGTTAGAGGACAGCAGACAAGAACCTTATTATAATAAAGGCTTTAAATAGGCTTAGAAAGAAGGGGTTAGAGCTTCTGCTATATAACTGGTAAGAAATCAATAACTATACATAGTGGCTTACCTAATAGCTTACAGAGATAGCTAATATAGTAGCACCTAAGCAACCTTAAGAGCATAGCAAACCACAGCCTTAGTGGAATAAAAGGGTAAGAAACGCAATAGCAGAGGTAAGACATGCTAATAAGCAGTAGTAGTAATAACAGATATAGGAAGCATGGCAGGCCTTAACAAAAGCTATAAAAAAACAGGATTATATTATCTTAAAGGAGAAGAGAAGTAGCTAGTAATAGGTAGTTAGCGAGTTATTTAGGTCTAAAGGGAGTCTTTAGACCCTGGAGTATTAGGCCTGGCTATAAAGTAGACTTCCTCCTAAAAGGCAACAGGTCTTACTACTAACCTGGCCAGGAGACAATAGTAGGGAGGAGATAGTAGAGATTATATACAAGGGTAAGGCAAGGGCATTTATAGAAAGGTTCTTCCCTCTATCTGCAGCTAGGGCTTTAGGTCCGGAGGTAGAGAAGGGGACAAGATACTATAATAATAATTAGGTAGTTCTTGTGTTTATAGAGGAGGAAATTAAAGAGATTATAAAGAATATAGCAAGTTAGAAAGCCCTAGGACTGGACAAGCTGCTAATAGGTTTCCTTAAGCTATATAGAGCAGCCTTAATATTATGTTTAATATGCCTTACAAATGCTTGCTATAGCTTGGGATATTATCCGGCCTCCTTCTAATAAGCAAAGGTAGTAGTTCTATACAAACCTAGGAAGTCCCCTAAGGAGTTAGGCAGACCGGGAGGGTAGAGGCCGATATTACTATTAAACACAATAAGTAAAGTGATTAAGGGAGCTATTATAAGGAGGATTACTATTATAGTAAAGGAAGGCTATATACTACTAAACATATAAATAAGCAATAAGGCTAGTAGATTAACAGAGATATTACTAAGTATGCTAAAAGAGGTTATAAGAATAGCATGGCATTACTAGGGAATAGTATTATTACTATAGCTAAATATTACTAGGGCATTTAATACTATTAGCTATAAACAATTAATCTGTACTATAAAGGAGTTAGGACTACTAGGGTAAATAGCCAGATAGGCACAGGGCTTTACGTTAAAAAGGAGAGTATAATTAGCGTTTAACAGACATATTACTAAGGAAATCTAAGTTACTACAGGGGTTTTGCAAGGGTCGCTGGCGTCTCTTATTCTCTTCTTACTTTATATTATGCTATTATATTAAAGACTAGCGGCGGCGGAATTAATATTAATATTAGGGTTCTTGGATAATATAAACATTATAGCATATAGAAAAACAGCAGAGGAGATAAAAGTATAACTAGAAAGAGCCTAGAGAATATGTAAGGAGTGGTTAAAGGAGTATAAGCTAAGGTTTAACCTAGGAAAGAGCAAGCTAATGTACTTTATAAGGAAGAGGCAGGTAATTATAATAATAATCTAACTTAAAAAAGCAATAATACAACTAATATAATTAGCGCGATTCCTAGGAGTTTAGATTTACTAGAAGCTTTATTAGTTAACCTATATAAAGAAGGTAAATACTAAATTATCACAGTAGAAATTAGCGCTTATAGCGCTGGCTGCGTTTATGTAGGGATGCTAACTAGAGTGTGCGAGATCCCTTTATACATAGGTAATAAGAAGCATAATAGCCTATAAAGCTGGGATATACCACACCTATAGTAAGCTAGAAGGGGTAGTATAGGGGATAGTAAAGGCATTTATAAGGGAACAAAACAAATGCTTAAGGCAGGTTATAGGGGCATATAAGGCAACGCTAGTAACACTCTTAGAGACAAAAGCAGCAGTACTACAGGTGGATCTATACTTTAATTACATTAAATAACAATTCTACTAAAGACTTAAGAATAGTAGCATAGGTAAGAAGATACAGCAGGCTTATAATTTAATAGCATTATAGCTACAACGCTAAGGAAGAGGCTGCTAACGTAATCGCTATAAGGCGTTTCTTAATGCCCCCCCCCCCCTCCCTAACAGCCTTATAGCTAGACAGAAATTAGAGAGGGAGTGGGAAAAACGGTGGATTTAGCAGAGGCATAAGGCTTAGGTAAGAAGAGAACAGGTAAAAGCAATAGCAGTAAACAAGGAACCTAACTTTAAAAGCATAAAAAAGATAGTAAAGCTTTATAATAGCCTGCTTAAGTATAAATCTATAGCCTTAGTTTAGCTTTAAACAGAAAAAATAAGGCTAAATGCCTTCCTTTATAACAAACAGGTGCCTAAGGTAACTTTACTAATATGCTAATACTAGGGAGGAGATAAGGATATTTACTACCTTATTCTGTTATGCCTAGAATATAACTATTTAAGACTGATTCCAGCGGTGCCTATAATAAGAGATTTACAGGAACTTAAGGCAGCGCTTAATAACAAGAAGCTAGTACTAAATATTATAAAGTAGGTGCTTTTAACTAAGTAACTTTAGCAGTATAGGTTAGCAGAGGAGCTTAGTAAGGCGTGGCAGATACATAATAACAAAGCTAAGAAAGGGACTAAAGGCAATAAAAACAATAGGATAGAGGAGGAAGAGCCAGACTAGGAGGGGAGGTGCTTATAGGGGGTTTTTACTAACATACTAACCTTTTATATAAAGCATAACCACACTTCTATTATTATCTGTAGTTCCGGGGAACTAGCAGATATCTTATACTAATGGTTGGAAATAATAAAGACTTTATATTAAAGGCTTAGCGGGAGCTATATAGAAGAATATGGGTTTTCTCCCCTATCTTAGGATTTTTCCTATATTAAGAAGTTAGTTGATGAACTAGTTAGTGGCTCTAGCTACCTAGCGTACATGAATAATAATAATAACATTTATTCCCTAGCTTATAAAAGGGAGTAGCAGACGCCTTTATAATACTTTACTAATACCTAGGCAAAGGGCTAGAGTGTGTTCATAGGGGACTTCAACTAATATCACCCCTTATAGGACAGATTTGGCCGAACATCTCTAGGGCATAATAAGATATTAGAATTCATAACAAGGTGGCAACTCGGCCTAGCTATACCGTTTAGGGAAGTAATAAGGAGAGAACATAGCAGCAGGGATAGTACTATTAACCATGCATAGACTACCCACGACGTTAGTATTAAATTTATTAGGCTAGTAGAAATCACTAGATCTAACCATATGCCCTAGCTTATTAGCATTAGAACAAACAAGAAATTAAGCAACAGCCTAGGGTTAGTCCGGGGTTAAAGGATAGCGGATAAGAATCTTATTATAGCAGAGGCTTTAAACAGGCTTAGAAAGAAGGGGTTGGAGCTTCTGCTATATAACCAGTAAGAAATTAATAATTATACGCAATAGCTTACCTAACAGCTTATAGAGATAGCTAATATAGCAGCACCTAAGCGACCTTAAGGGCATAGTAAACTATAGCCTTAGTAGAATAAAAGAGTAAGGGATATAATAGCAAAGGCAAGACATACTAATAAGCAGTAGTAGTAATAACAGATGTAGGAAGCATGGCAGGCCTTAACAGAAGCTATAAAAATATAGGATTATATTATCTTAGAGGAGAAGAGAAGTAGCTGGCAATAGGTAGTTAGTAAGTTATTTAGGTCTAAAGGGAGTCTTTAAACCCTAGAGCATTAGGCCCGGCTATAGAGTAGACTTCCTCCTAAAAGGCAACAGGTCCTACTACTAACCCAGCTAGGAGATAACAGCAGGAAGGAGATAGTGAAGGTTATATATAAGGGTAAGGCAAGGGCATTTGCAGAGAGGTTCTTCCCTCTATCCACGGCTAGGGCTTTAGGTCTAAAGGTAGAAAAGGGGATAAGATATTATAATAATAATTAAGTAGTTCCTATGTTTATAGAAGAGGAAATTAAAGAGGTTATAAAGAATATAATAAGTTAAAAAGCCCTAGGACTAGATAAGCTACTAACAGGTTTCCTTAAGCTATATAAAGCGGCCCTAATATTGTGTTTAACACGCCTTATAAATGCTTACTATAATTTGGGATATCATCTGGCCTCCTTCTAATAAGCAAAGGTAGTAGTTTTATGTAAACCTAGGAAGTCCCCTAAGGAGTTAGGCAGACTAGGGGGGTAGAGGCTAATATTACTATTAAACATAATAAGCAAAGTGATTAAGGGAGCTATTATAAGGAGGATTACTATTATAGTAAAGGAAGGATATATACTGCCGGACATGTAAATAGGTAACAGGGCTAGCAGATTAATAGAGGTAGCACTAAGCATACTAAAAGAGGTTGTAAGGATAGTGTAGTATTACTAGGGGATAGCATTATTACTATAGCTAGATATTACTAGGGCATTTGATACTATTAGCTATAAACAATTATTATTATTCATGTACGCTAGGTAGCTAGAGCCACTAACTAGTTCATCAACTAACTTCTTAATATAGAAAAAACCCTAAGATAGGGGAGAAAACCCATATTCTTCCATATAGCTCCCGCTAAGCCTCTGATATAGAGTCTTTATTATTTCCAACTATTAGTATAAGATATCTGCTAGTTCCCCGGAACTGCAGACAATAACAGAAGTGTAATTGTGCTTTATATAAAAGGTTAGTATGTTAGTAAAAACCCCCTATAAGCACCTTCCCTTTTAGTCCGGCTCTTCCTCCTTTATCCTGTTGTTTCCGTTGCCTCTGGTCCCTTTCTTAGCCTTGTTATTACATATCTGCCACGCCTTACCAAGCTCCTCTGCTAACCTATACTACTAAAGTTGCCTAGTTAAAAGCACCCACTTTATGATATTTAGTACTAGCTTCTTATTGTTAAGCGCCGCCTTAAGTTCCCGTAAATCTCTTATTATAGGCACCGCTGGAATCAGTCTTAGATAGTTATATTTTAGGCATAACAGGATAAGGTAGTAGATATCCTTATCTCCTCCCCAGTATTAGCATATTAGTAAAGTTACCTCAGGCACCTGTTTATTATAAAGGAAGGCATTTAGCCTTATTTTTTCCATTTAAAGCTAAACTAAGGCTATAGATTTATGCTTAAGCAGGCTATTATAGAGCTTTGCTATCTTTTTTATGCTCTTGAAGTTAGGTTCCTTATTTGCTGCTGTTGCTTTTGCCTATTCTCTTCTTACCTAAGCCTTATACCTCTGCTGGATCCACTGTTTTTCCCACTCTCTCTCTAATTCCTGTCTAGCTATAAGGCTACTAGGGAGGGGGGGGGGGGCATTAGGAAACGCCTTATAGTAATTACGTTGGCGGCCTCTTCCTTAGCGTTATAGCTGTAATGCTATTAAATTACAGGCCTGCTGTATCTTCTTGCCTATACTACTATTCTTAAGTCTTTAGTAAAATCGTTATTTAATGTAATTAAGGTACAGATCTACTAGTAGCACTGCTGCTTCTGTCTCTAAGAGTGTTACTAGCATTGCCTTATATGCCCCTGTAACCTGCCTTAAGCATTTATTTTGTGCCCTTATAAATGCCTTTGCTACCCCCTGTGCTACCCCTTCTAGCTCGCTGTAGGTGTAGTATATCCCAGCTCTATAGGCTATTGTGCTTTATATTACCTGCGTATAAAGAGATCTTACACACTCTAGTCGGCATTCTTATGTAAACACAGCTAGTGCTATAAGCGCTAATTTCTACTATGACAATTTAGCATTTACCTTCTTTATATAGGTTGACTAATAAAGCTTCTAGTGAATCTAAACCCCTAGGAATCACGCTAATTATGTTAGTTGTATTGTTGCTCTTTTAAGTTAGATTGTTATTATAATTGCCTGCCTCTTCCTTGTAAAGTGCATTAGCTTACTCTTTTCTAGGTTAAACCTTAGCCTATACTCCTTTAACCACTCCTTATATATTCTCTAGGCTCTTTCTAGTTATACTTTTATCTCCTTTGCTGTTTTTTTATATATTATAATGTTTATATTATCTAAGAACTCTAATGTTAACATTAATTCCGCCGCTGCTAGTCTTTAATATAGTGGTATAATATAAAGCAGGAAGAGGATAGGAGACGCTAGCAACCCTTACAGAACCCCTGTAGTGACTTAGATTTCCTTAGTAATACGTCCGTTAAACGCTAATTATGCTCTCCTTTTTAATGTAAAGCCCTGTGCCTATCTGGCCATCTACCCTAGCAGTCCTAACTCCTTTATAGTGCAGATTAATCATTTATAGCTAATAGTGTTAAATGCCCTAGTAATATCTAGCTATAGTAATAATACTATTCCCTGGTAATGCCACGCCGTTCTTATAACCTCTTTTAGCATATTTAGTACTATCTCTATTAATCTGCCAGCCCTGTTGCCTATTTACATGTCTAGTAGTATATAGCCTTCCTTTACTATAATAGTAATCCTCCTTATAATAGCTCCCTTAATTACTTTACCTATTATGTTTAATAGCAATATTAGCCTCTACCCCCCTAGTCTGCCTAACTCCTTAGGGGACTTCCTAGGTTTATATAGAACTACCACCTTTGCTTGTTAGAAGAAGGCCGGATGATATCCCAAGCTATAGCAAGCATTTATAAGGCGTGTTAAACATAATATTAAGACTGCTCTACATAGCTTAAGGAAACCCATTAGCAGCTCGTCTAGTCCTAGGGCTTTCTAACTTACTATATTCTTTATAACCTCTTTAATTTCCTTCTCTATAAACACAGGAACTACCTAATCGTTATCATAGTATCTTATCCCCTCCTCTGCCTCCGGACCTAAAGCCCTAGCTACAGATAAAGGGAAGAACCTCTCTGCAAATGCCCTTACCTTACCCTTATATATAACCTCCACTATCTCCTCCCTGCTATTATCTCCTAGCTAGGTTAGTAGTAGGACCTGTTGCCTTTTAGGAGAAAGTCCACTCTATAGCCGGGCCTAACGCTCTAGGGTCTAAAGACTCCCTTTAGACCTGGATAACTTGCTAACTACCTATTACTAGCTACTTCTCTTCTCCTTTAAGATAATACAATCCTGTTTTTTTATAGCTTCTGTTAAGGCCTGCCATGCTTCCTACGTCCGTTATTACTGCCACTGCCTATTAGCACATCTTACCTCTACTATCATGTCCCTTACCCTTTTATTCCACTAAGGCTGTGGTTTACTATGCCCTTAAGGTTGCTTAGGTGCTACTATATTAGCTATCTCTATAAGCTATTAGGTAAGCCACTGTACATAGTTATTAATTTCTTACTAGTTACACAGCAGAAGCTCTAACCCCTTCTTTCTAAGCCTGTTTAAAGCCTTTGCTATAATAAGGTTCTTGTCCGCTGTCCTCTAACCCCAGACCAACCCTAGGCTGTTGCTTAATTCCTTGTTTATCCTAATGCTAATAAGCTAGGGCATATGGTTGGATCCGGCGATTTCTACTAGCCTAATAAATTTAACACTAACGTTATAGGTGGTCTACACATGGTTAATAGTGCTATCCCTGCTACTATATTCTCTTCTTATTACTTCCCTAAACGGCGTAGCTAGGCTGAGTTACCACCTTGTTATGAATTCTAACATCTTATTATACCCCGGAGATGTTCGGCCGAATCTGTCCTATAAGGGGTAATGTTAGTTAAAGTCCCCTATAAACACACTCCAGCCCTTTGCTTAGGTATTGGTAAAGTGTTATAAAGGCGTCTGCCACTCCCTTTTATAAGCCAGGGAATAGATATTATATATCTCTACTCTATATAGCTTAATACTATACTAATCCTCCCCCCTCCCTATAGTCTAAAGTCCTGTCTTAACCTTCTAGTGTATATAAATCACTATTCTTCTACTATATATTGCTAATATATAGTGTCCTTAAGATAGATTTAGCAGTATACTATTATAGCCTCCTGGTTCCTAAATAGCTATTACCTTAGGGCTAATGTTATGCCCTAATGCTAGATGTACTAGATTGCTTTTCTTCCTTATATTCCAGTATATAACCTTAATTATGTACTCTATTATGTGCTTTAGAGCACCCTGGTTAGGCTAGCTCTGGTATTGTTTGGCCCTCTAGTCGGCTGTAAAAAGGCTAGTATTATGCCTTCCTCTGCTAGTCTCTGTCATTCTAATCTTAGCTTATAGGTTTATCTTGCAAAAAGGCCCCTTAGTTATATGCTCCTTTCTCTTAGCTGCCTCTCCATTAGTCCCCCAGTTTCTTCTCCCTAATAACCCTTGCCTGTAGTAGCCGTTATAACCTCTAACTAATGGTTGTAGAAGAATAGCGGCCTTATGGCATAAGCCTCCCTAGCCTGCTACTATCTCTTATTACTTACTAAGTATAGTTAAGACCATACTAGATATACCCCTGTATAATTTAGGCATCTCTCCTATACCTTGCCTGTTAATGTCAGGTAAGTCCTCTCTCCCTTAGGGTGTTTTCTAGTAGCATACCTGCTACATCTTACTTCCTCCTTATAGTATCTAGTAATATATCCAATCTTATAGTAGTTATAATATTACTTCGGGTGGATTATCTTGTTATATAGCTTAGCGTTAAAAATCTCTACTTAGTATACTATTCCCCTATGGCATAATTAGTTTGCTACCTTAGTGCCCTCAATACTAACCACTAATAGTGCCCTTATCGCTATTCCTCTTAGCTTTTATACTGTTATCTTTGCCATATTTAATCCATTCTCCTTTTTAATGTTCTTCCTTATATCCTTAATTATAATATAGTTTATTAATTATATTAGGAATCCCTTAATAATCACACTAAACATTTTCCTATTTACTTCTGCCTTAGGTCTAAAGGCAACTCCCACCCAGGCCGTGTTTTCCTTCTATTTCCTCCCTGCTTTTATAAATATAATAACTATATCTCTACTTTATAATCAGCGTGCTACTACTGCCTCCTCTATACTAATAGTACTGTTTACTGCCTTTATAATCTCTCCTAGTAATCTGTTCCTAACTGCCTTACTAATAGTGCTTCCCTTTACTAGTGCTTCCTGGTAATAGCAGGCTAGTATCGCTATACCCTCTGTTTAGGCTAAAGGTATTATTATATTCTGCCTTATAACTCCGCAAGCTATAATATTTGCCTAAGTCCCCCTAACCACTAATCTAGTCCTATAAACAGCCTCTATTGCCTCCTTAACTGCCTTCTTAACTGTGGTTTCTACTTTACTACTAACCACTTCTATAATTAAGGCCTATAGGCCTCCCGTGTCCGTTCTTGCTTAGGCTATCTTCCCTTCTATATTTATAGTAATTTATATAAAAGTTTTAATAAAAGCCTACACTTTTATTATTTCTGCCTTTAAAATAACTTTTATTATTAATTCCTTTAGTGATTTTATTTTATTCTTTAGTTTTTCCTATACTGCTATTACTCTAGAATTCTCTCCTTAATATTATATTTCTTCCTAAGTAGTGCCTTATCCTTTATTAGTTATAGATCTATATAAAAATTCATTAATTATTACACCCCTTGCGCTACTTACTCCCCTTATGCAATACGCTATTGCTAGGGGGGGTAATTAATAATAAGGAATCTGATTCTATGCTTCTTTTTTGTTTTAGGCGTAATACCGCGTCGTATCCGCGGTGTTCCGTAGCTATAAACAATTAATCCGCACTATAAAGGAGTTAAGACTACTAGGGTAAATGGCCAAATAGGCACAGGGCTTTATGTTAAAAAGGAGAGCATAATTAGCATTTAACAGACGTATTACTAAGGAAATCTAAGTTACTATAGGGGTTCTGTAAGGGTTGCTAGCATCTCCTATCCTCTTCCTGTTCTATATTACACTACTATATTAAAGACTAGCGGCAGTAGAATTAATATTAACATTAGGGTTCTTAGATAATATAAACATTATAGTATATAGAAAAACAGCAGAGGAGACAAAAGTATAACTAAAAAGAGCCTAGAGAATATATAAGGAATAGTTAAAAGAGTATAGGCTAAGGTTTAACCCAGAAAAGAGCAAGCTAATATACTTTATAAGGAAAAGGCAGGCGATTATAACAACAATCTAACTTAAAAGAGCAATAATACAACCGATATAATTAGCGTAATTCCTAGGGGTTTGGATTCACCGGAAGCTTTATTAGTTAACTTATATAGAGAAGGTAAATACCAAATTATTATAGCAAAAGTTAGCACTTACAGCGCTGGCTATATTTACATAGGGATGCTAACTAGAGTGTGCAAGATCCCTTTATACACAGGTAATAAGAAGCATAATAGCCTATAAAGCTAGGATATACCACACCCATAGCAAGCTAGAAGGGGTAGTATAGGGGGTAGTAAAGGCATTTATAAGGGAATAAAATAAATACTTAAGGCGGGTTACAGGGGCATATAAGGTAATACTAGTAACACTCTTAAAGACAGAAGCAGTAGTGCTGCTAGTAAATCTGTACCTTAATTACGTTAAATAACAATTTTACTAAAGACTTAAGGATAGTAGCATGGGCAAGAAGATACGGCAGGCCTGTAATTTAATAGTATTATAGCTATAATGCCAAGGAAGAGGCCGCTAACGTAATTACTATAAGGCGTTTTCTAATGCCCCCCCCCCCCTCCCTAGCAGCCTTATAGCTAGATAGGAATTAGAGAGGGAGTGGGAAAAACAGTAGATCTGGCAGAGGCATAAGGCTTAGGTAAGAAGAGAATGGGTAAAAATAATAGCAGTAAATAAGGAACCTAACTTTAAAAGCATAAAAAAGATAACAAAGCTTTATAATAGCCTGCTTAAGCATAAATCTACAGCCCTAGTTTAGCTTTAAACAGAAAAAATAAGGCTAAATGCCTTCCTTTATAATAGACAGGTGTTTAAGGTAACTTTACTAATATGTTAATACTAGGGAGGAGATAAGAATATTTACCACCTTATCTTATTATACCTAAAATATAACCATTTAAGACCGATTCTAGCAGTACCTATAATAAGAGATCTATGGGAACTTAGGGCAGTACTTAATAATAAGAAGCTAGCACTAAATATTATAAAGTAAGTGCTTTTAACTAGGTAACTTTAGCAGTACAGGTTAGTAGAGGAGCTTAGTAAGGCATAGTAGATATGTAATAATAAGGCTAAGAAAGGGACTAAAGGTAATAGAAACAACAGGATAAAGGAGGAAGAGCCGGACTAAGAGGGGAGGTGCTTATAGGGGGTTTTTACTAACATACTAACCTTTTATATAAAGCACAACTATACTTCTGTTATTATCTGCAATTCCGGGGAACTAGCAGATATCTTATACTAATAGTTAGAAACAATAAAGACTCTATACTAAAGGCTTAGCGGGAGCTATATAGAAGAATATGGGTTTTCTCCCCTATTTTAGGGTTTTTCC
>AFQZ01001125.1:0-16508 GCA_000222935.2 Aciculosporium take MAFF-241224
ATTGCCTTGTGTCGTCTGTCCCTGCCGCTCTTGTCGTCTATTCACCTGGTCTCACCCCTCAGCCATCCACGTGCCCCCCCAATCGAGCAAGCAAGCACGCAGACAGACAGACGAACGAACAAACGAACAAACAGACGGGCGGGCTGGAAGACAAAAGCACAGACGGATGGATAGACGGACTACACAACAAGCAGACAGTCAACAGAGCCGGGGAAGAAGAGAAGGAAAGACACGTATGCATAAGATCAAGGAAGAGAAGGAAAAACACGTATGCATAAGGTCAAGGAAGAGAAGGAAAAACACGCATGCATAAGGTCAAGGAAGAGAAGGAAAAACACGTATGCATAAGGTCAAGGAAGAAAAGGAAAAACACGTATGCATAAGGTCAAGGAAAAGCAAAACGGAAAGAAAAAGGGAAAGAAGCAAAACCAAGCCATGTCCTCCCACGCGCGCGCCGCTCGTTTCGCCGGCAAAATTCAAAATGCACGCCGCAGAAAAGAAAAGAAAAAAAAAAAAAGGTGCGACAAACCCCGTCCGTCCGTCCGTCATCCATCCTGATGCCCATGCCCATGCCCATGCCCATGCCCATGCCCATGCCCGTCACAAATCACCCATGCCTGCCTCGCTCGCCTCCCGCCATCCCGGCAGACTGCTTGCCGTCAGCGCTCTGCGTACATAGTTTCGTGACGTGGTGCTGCATGCGCAACTTGGAGCTCGCCGTCAGTCCCATGCCAGAACCATTCCGTTCCTCCCCCGGCCCTCTTCTCCATTTCCGATGCACCCATCGGTCATCGGTGAAGCATTCGAAATGGGCATGTCTACAACATCCATGCTGTATGCATCCCCGGGACGAGTCTCTCCACAACTCCTCCCCCCGCCCCTCTTCCCCGATGATCGGCCATCTCGCTTCACCCTGCCGGCCTTTTTTCCCCTCGTCGTCGCCCTCTCGGTTCGTACTGCTTTTGAAAAAAATCACATCGCATCCCGCCATAGGCCACATCTGCACATGACAGCTCGCAGTGCGTAGCATGCACGTCGCAACCAAAATTCTCGTCCATTGCGCATGAAGCGTCATTTGTCGCCGACTACCCTTGCCTGTTTGCACGCCAAGCCATGCATCTACTCCACATGTGGCTCCTGCACCGCTGATTGGCCAATTGCTTACCCCGCCATTATCGCGACCCCTGTGACCTTGACCTTTTCAAGACAGAAATCCCGCGTCGTGTGCGGCGTGCCGCCACCTGCTGTTGCGCTCCACGGCCTCTCTATTCGTTCGCACACCATGTTTCCCCGTCTTTGGGTGCACAAAATATGGCCCGCGGTCTTGAACATGCCCCGTAGTCTTGTGTGTGCCGCCGTCTGCACGTTTCTTTCCTTCTCTCATACATGTCTGGCCCTCAGTCCCTGTTCCACCACATGACGTCTAGCCGCTTCGTCTTGTTCCACGCTCGACGTCTCGCTCGAGAGCGCGGCGGCGGCCAGTATGCCGGCTCCAGTGATGCCTCCGCCATGGCAAGGACTCAGCACGACAGATAGTCGTGGCTCGGCTCCCAATCTTCTCATCACCAGTTGATTGACAAAGTCTTGACAGTCCGCCAGGTAGTCCTGGAAATGGACCACACAGCCTCCCGTGTAACCTACCCCTAGTTCGCAGAGCTCACCCATGTCGTCGGGGCTCGCCCTGGACGCATCCTCCTCCGTCGGAAGCTCCCCGCTCATCGTCAGCAGCGCAAGAATGGCTGCCGCTATGATTCCCGCGGCCCGCACCTCGATTGCCTTGGCGATGCGATAGAGAGCCTCGACATCATGCTCGGTCCAGGAAAAACCCGCTTCAGGCGACTCGGGAAATTCAGCGCGTAGTGTCGACAGCAGACGAGTCGTGTCCAGCGGCTTGAAATGGCTCAGAAACGTCGTCGTCAACCCACCCCGCTGCAGCAGTTTCGAGGGCGGACTGGCCCGTGACATGTTGGGTGTTCCGCCCAGGTAGTCTAGCAGCATGATGCGTCCCAGTTCCCCAAGATACCGTCCCGCCGTCATGTACTCGAGCGGTTGAAAGCCCGGCCGTTCGGTTTGCGCACTCAGCTCGTCGTCCCACGCAGTCATCCACCCCAGCTCGCGCAAGGGCCGTTCTGTTCCGTTGACGCTCCATTCCGTGTTGACGGCCACCTTGGCATCTTGAACTTGTTCGCCAGCCAAAACGTTGATGTTTCTGGGCCATTTGTTAGCATGGAGCATGCCCAGCCTGAGAGGTATGGTGGCATTGCTGCCGGTTCCCAAGATGAGCCCCATGCTTGGCCGACGGTGAGCCACCCCGGAACAAAGAAAATTGAAGGAGACAAGAGTAGAGACGGAATCGTTCGCAAGGGCGGCCACGTAAATGGGCGGCAGATGGTCGGTGCCGCCATGCCGATGTTGGTCGTAGGCATTGGTCAGGCAAACGCCCAGATCAGTGTTGGCGGGTATGGCAAAGCCTTTGCCCATTGATGTGATCATCGCTTCCGTCAACGAGGGCTGTTCCATGGGAAAACTAAACGTCACTCCCAAAGGAATCGGTTCATCGCGTGCAAGGTCGAATTTCGGGCAGCCATCGGCCACCACTTCAGCTATGCATCTGCCGATCCAGAAAAACAGGCCGTCGGCGTTGTCTTGTTTCAGGTAATTGGCGATGGGCCACGACCTTTCCAAGTGGCGATGTAGGCGATCTGAAGGCGACGTCGACATGAAACCTCGGCCGGCTTTCTTGGTACCCTTTGGCTCAGGACCACGGCTGGCTTCGCTCGCAGACAGCTCTACAAAACCAACGCGCAAGTTCGTCCCACCACTGGACAAGCAGTTGTTAGTTCGACGAGAACGTGGGTGGCCAGGCTGTCTTTGGCAAGGGGTTTTTTTTTTTTTTTTTTTTCGGTGGTGGTTGATGCCTACATATCAATGGCTAGATATCTAGAGAAATGCACGTCAGACCACGGAAGAAAGCTGACTTGGAAAGAGAACAAATGCTCACCTGCCACGGCCGTGATCTGCAACGGGCCGCAGAATGGATTCGGA
Source organism: Aciculosporium take MAFF-241224 (assembly GCA_000222935.2). Classification (NCBI taxonomy): domain Eukaryota; kingdom Fungi; phylum Ascomycota; class Sordariomycetes; order Hypocreales; family Clavicipitaceae; genus Aciculosporium; species Aciculosporium take. The sequence goes on from AFQZ01001125.1 coordinate 3,046, forward strand.
GATGGGTGTGGGTAAGAACTGATGCAGAGAATGGGCCGCCAGATGGCTGAAGTTTTGCGTAAAGGCCGACGCGAGCAAGTGGCATTTCTCAATATCCATGCGCATCGGCTGCAGAAAACGATGCAGCAGAAGCGACCGTCGTTCTGGCGTCGAGCCCATGGCGGCGGCAGGGGGCAGCAAGCGGACGAAAAGAATGACGGGTCAAGGTTCGACTAGTAAGCGAGCTCAATGGAAATGAACGAAAGGAGCATGCTCATTGTCTCGCTCGCTCCCTCGGAGGCGTGAGTATCATGACCAACGAGCTCATTCCACCCAGACGTGACGTGACGTGACGTGACGTGACGGCTGCGTGGACGTTGGCAGGTGGAAACGTGGACTCGTAAAAAAAACGCAAATCGTCGCGCACACAGGCCCCAGGTTTTTTGGCCCCGTCGCGACAAAATCTGTGTCCAAGAGCGAGAGTAGCCCTGCGGGTGAATCTGTAACAGGTACGACACATGAAACGTTGCATATGAATGCCACGATGCCAACAAGGTCGACCTGGATGATTTGTTGGTGACGAAAACATTTCAAGCCGAGGCCACTAGCAGGCAAGCTCACGGCAGGTGCGGGCGCCACCAGCTGTCTATGCAGCCATCTATTCGATCTGGAAGCTCGAAAGTGGGCCTCGCATGGTGTGAAGAAGGGACATTTCTGAAGTTGGTACCACAATGAAATGAAATCACAGAGGACAGGGGCACGTGAGTCGCGGAAGGGCAGGGCGCGACGTTTTGTTGGACGACTTGCCTGATCCGACGACGGACCCGTCACAGAGATTTTTTGACGTTGAGCTTCATCTCGAGGGCGTGTTGCCAAAACGCGCCTTGTGGCCGGCCGTGAGCTTTTTCGGCCCGAACTCGGACCCGTTGGCCATCTCAGAGCCAACGCTGGAGACGAAATTCGGCAAGACTGTCCGACGCGGATGTGATCCGATTGGAGAGAGAAGGGCATATATTGGTGCGGACGTGGACGAGCCTAGCAAGAGCGGCCTAGGAGCACAGTACAGTCGAATGGCGTTTTCAAAGTTCCTACCGGAGCGACGGAAGATTTGATTTTGGCCTGCCTAGATGCCACGATGATCCGACAGCGGAGCAGTCTCGGCTGCATGTGCCACGAACCAGAGGCAAGCTCGTCGCCGTCACAAAAGAACTGGATGCTGAGAAGCTACCTGTTTGCCGGCGCTTTTGCGCCAACCAGGGAAGAGAGAGAGAGAGAAGGATGAAGGAAGGTGACAAGACAACAGGACAAGATGAGACCAACAGGACAAGATGAGACCAACAGGACAAGATGAGACCAACAGGACAAGATGAGACCAACAGGACAAGATGAGACCAACAGGAACGGCTCCACCGCAATCTAAGCTCGCCGGCCGAGGCTACCCAGGCAGGCAGGCTCCTTGGCGCACGTGCAAAAGAAGCGGGCACCTCCAATCGGATTTTAACATGCTCGTGCCAGCCTGCCAACCAGCAGCCAACCACCAGATGAGACGCATCAATCCATCAATCCCCTGCTTCTCCAAAAACTCAAACTTGGCCGCTCTCCACAGCAACCCCCCCGATGGCGGGCAGCATTGATCCGCCGACAAGCAGCATTGATCCGCCGACAAGCAAATCCCATCAACATCCTCCTCGACCCTACTACTCGCCGCTTACCTAGAGCCCTCCCTCAGGCACCCACCACCAAGCCGCCTTTTCCCATCATCCCATCCCATCTGAACAGTCATGGACGAGAAGCACCGTCTCAGCCAGGCCCTCCGCGCCAACAACACCCGACACCCGCCCGAGCCCATGAAGCCGTTTGCCCGTCTCCGCCGGTTCTTGGTCCCCGCCCTGACCGTCTTCCTGCTCCTCCGCGGCCTGCACTCTCTCGCCTCGCACCCGTCCCCGCGCTCTGTCGCCAAGACGAGCACGGGCGCGAGCCCGAGCGCGGGCACGCGGCGTCTGGTGCCGCTGGAGGCGCACATCATCAGCAAGTGTCCTGACACAGAGGTGCGTCTTCTCCATTCGGCCCCGCAGGCCAAGAGAAGAACGAGAAAGCCCGAGACTGTGGATTATCAAGACGCGTTAACCAGTGTCCCTTCTTTTCCCTTCTTCTCAGTATGCCTTGAAAAAGCTCATCCTCCCCGTGATGCAGCGTGTTGGCAACAAGGTCGATTTCAAGTTGAACTACATCGGGACGTACGTGCAACCCAACCCCCTTTCCCCTCGGCTTTCCCCTCTCCCGCGCCCCCATCTATCCATGATACAAGAAGGAAACAAAAGGCTAAAATGCTGTACTCGTGAGCAGCCCTGCTCCCGACGACGGCGTCGAGTGCAAGCACGGCCCCTCCGAGTGCATGGGCAACATTGTCGAGCTCTGCGCCCGCGAGCTGTATCCCGACCCCAAGATCAACCTCGGCTTCATCATGTGCCTGACGCGCGACTACGAAAACATCCCCGACAGGGCCCTCGTGGAGGACTGCGCCCTGGAGCACGCCGTCGACATCAAGGCCATCAACGAGTGCGCCACCAAGGACGATGGCGCGCACGGCATGGACTTGCTGCGGACGAGCATAGAGCGGTCGGCAAATGTGAGCAGATGGGAAAACGACACCCCGAAATGGTCATGGGCGGCGCACCCAGCCAACGCAGACTCCTCTTCTTCTTTCCCGACTTCTTCGCTGACGCTTACATCAAAAACAGGCCAATGTAACCACGAGCTGCACCATCCGACTCGACAACCAAGTCTACTGCGTGCGCGACGACGACGAATGGAAGGACTGCCCGCACGGCCCCGCCGTCAACGACCTCGTCATTGCGATTGAGAAGCTGTCGTCGTCGTCGTCGCCGCCGCCGCCGTCTTCTTCTTGATAGGCTCAAACACGTCGGTCCAGAGCTCGCTGGCCTCCCCAAGGGTATACGTCATGCACAGCGCGTCCATGCCCGCATCCTGACCGCCAGCCATGACGCGCAGCGTCTCGATGATACTGTCGAGGCCCACGGCCTTGCCCGTCGCCTGCGTGGCACCCGCCTCGAGCGCAACGTGCACGACATGGATGTGGAAATGGTAGTAGGTAGGCTGGTAGTGCACGTAGAGCTTGAGCTCGTCGGCCTCCACAGACGGGTACGTCGCCAACGTGGCCGCCACGATCTTGCTCCGCATGTGCTCCAGCCAGGAGACGTGCTTCTTCTGGAGGTCCCGCAATGACCACATGTCGCGCCGCTCCACGACGGCCAGCAAGTGCAGGGCTCCGAGCGTGCTGCGGTCCCAGTTCAGGTCCGGCAGGAGGAGGAAGCCCTCGTCGGCGGCTTGGCCCAGCTCAGTCCTGTAAATAACATCCTCCACCTCGGTGCGCCCCTCGATAATGTTCAACACCCAGTTTAGGCGTCCCTCTTCGCGCTTCCTCTGCATGTACGGCCGTACGTGCTCTCTGTAGATGCCGGGCGTTTCCGTCACGAATCTAACCCGTTGCTTGCCGTATTTGCGGACGTGGCCCTCTGTACACGGGTACACGAGGTTGATTTTGAGGTCGGCGACGAAGCCCTCCTCCCCTTGCCCCGGCCCGTCGTCTACCCCCGTCCTCGCCATACTCCAGCTGTAGATGTCGTTGGCGCCCAGGTTGCGGATTTGGGCCAACGAAGAGGGTAAACGCCCGAGGTAGCCCTCCGAGGAGGGGAAGGGCGCGCGCTCGACGATCAGGAGGGCGGGCTGTCCGTCTATGGATCCGTGGAGGACCGTCCGTCGGCCGGCCTGGTCTGTTTGTTCTGCTGTTGGCTGATGACTCTCTCAGTTTTTGTTCGGTCGTGTCTGCGTGTAGACGTACACATATCGTATACACACAAAACGCACGCACGCACGCACGCACGCACGCACATATATACACACCTGCGTACATAATGACATGCGTACATACAACAGGCAGACAGACGCTACATACCCTGATTCAAAACCCTCAAGAGCTCAAAGCGGGGAATCAACCCCTCGGGGGATGTTTCCCTGTCCTCGTCCCCCATTGCCAGACAGACAGACAAAGTACAGGTACTCGATCGGTTGGTCGGTTGGTTGTGGTTTTCAAAGGTTCTGTTGGGAGCACAGGGTACTGATTATGCTGCAGCACAAAAGGGGGGGGGTAACAGAGGTCTAATTATCTATGATGTCTCTAAGGGAAAAGAGGGGGATGATGCAGAAGTTGTGGTGTTGTGGCCACAGTACTGCCCTAGGTCACATGACATAGTGATCCGGCCAATCAGGGCACGCGCATCGTGCGTATAACCCACCATTCCCAGTCACTATGGTGTATCCCTTCCATCCTCCAGACGAGCGATTCCAACAGTTCGGTTCGTTGGTACGGTGGTAGTCTGAAAAGAGTGGAAGCCAAGAAGACAATGTCCAAATTGCCAATCGCCCTTCGCTCTGCTTGCAGGTGATTTGCAATGTTGCAGCCAGGATAATTGAACTGAGTTTGAGTTTGAGTTTCTGTGTTGGCGTCCACTGTCCAGTGCGGTGTGGGGGGGGGGGGCAGGCTAACGGAGCGGAGCGAATTGTGGAGCCAACTGGAGCTTTTTATTTTATGCAAGTGTCGGTGTCTCTGGTGTTGGTACGAATGTGATACAGGTTTATATGAATCATGTATATATGCACGCACAACGTTGGCAATTAAGCACAGCTTGGCCTCTGCGTTGAATCCCGTCATCAAAGTGCCAGACGCGCAGACCTCTTCATGGAACAGACACGAAGCTGTACCATTACGTGCAAATCTCTAAACACCATCCAGCCTGGGAATCCCCTAGTTCTACTCGACTGACAGCTTCCACACCCCAACCGAGTACCCTTGACGTATCCATTTGGTATCTAAACTATCTAAGTAAATCAGAGCATGAGCATCAACGCGTAATATATATATATAGCCAACTGATGCGCCGTAGAGCCAAAACTAAATAAATCATGTTTTTGTCAATCTCCAAGCAGCCGAACCATCGATACCATAGCACGCATCAGACATTGTCTGGCCAAATCGGCTCAATACCAACAACACCAAAGCTAACCATTTTGAAAACCCAAAACAAGAACCAGAAAAAAAACCACCCACTTGAAATCCCACCAACACTTTGCATCGACGCCAGATGTAGCCAGTGCGCACCGGGTAGTCGGATATAGTTGAAGCAATCCCAATTATTCGATTCGTCCGCTGCGCATGTCGGCCACCATGTAGCATTCGGCAACCAAGACTCGTCGTCCCGAGAGCCAAGACGTCCGCTTGTTCAGCCGCTCTCATGTGAAGCTGTTGAATCTAATCGTCCCCCAAGCATAGTATGTACGGTATCTACAGCAGATCTGTATGCACACAGTGCGAACTGCAGCACGTTTTATTTTGTTTCAGAGTTTGTGAGTAGACCTTGTTGGACAACTGTGTCGTGTCAGGAAACATTGATCGGTGCCACTGGGGCGGGACTCAAGGCTGATTCTGTCGAGCCATCGCCCTCTATCGTCTTCTTCCAGTGCTCTGGAAGACAGACGCAGACGAGCGGAAACGCCTTCATTTCCCCTTGGGCTTCGGGCGATTCTTGGCGAATGCCAGACGTGTGCGACACGCCGCTGTCTCGATGGTTATGTCGTCGCCCGTTCCATTCCGCTGCGCGTTCATCCAGCATGACGCCCGTGGCCCAGCCGTCATCCCAGATGCCGACAACCTTGATCATGTCGCCGCGTTCCAAAGCAAGCTCGTCGGCAGCACGAGGTCGGTATGCCCACAAGACGGCCACCTTGTCGGATGGATGGATGTCATCGTGGGAATAGTAATCTTTGAAGAATGGCAGCTGTTCAGACTGCTGGCTAGCCATGCCAAGCGGCGACGAGTAGCCACCGCTACCGGGAGACTGAGGCGTGTCGCTGGCGAGCATGGAGCCACTTGACAACGAACCTTGTCTTCTAGAGGTCAGAGGAGGACGCAAGATTCCGCCACGCTCGGGACTTTGGGTATATTCGACAGAGGAAGACGACGTTTCTTCTCCCTTTCCGCGCGAGCCTAGAAATGTACCCGTGGCGGCCCTAGTGTCGTTGTGCTGTGTCGGGGGGCCGCCAGAGTGACCCTCGAGGGCTGCCATACGGGCGACGCGCCCTCCTGGTAGTACTTCGTATCCTTCCGGTGCCGCCCTGTTTGCTTGAGACATCGAGGTGCCTCGTCTCGCAGGCGACGGTTGGTTAAGGATGCTACCCTGCTGGCTCCCGCTTCTACGGCGCCGAGATCTCAGACAGCAGAACAACAGCAGAGCTAGAAGAGCAACAGCGACGGAAGATCCGGCGGCTATGCCAGCAATGGCACCTCGGCTAAGCTCGTTGTTGTCACTGTCGTGATGACCCGCGTCTGAAGACGACGACGGACTGGCCGCAGGAGGGATAAAGGTCATGGTGGCGGTGATGTTGGGCAGCTTGACGCCACTGCATCGCGTCTCGACATGAGCGCCATAGCAACAGGTATCGGTTGAGTTGGTGCCACCTGCGGCGCAGTAAGAGCAGAGGCCAATTGTGCTGTTACCGAAGCCACAATTGTCGTCCTCATTGCTGGAACCGGTGATGCATACGCCCGTGAGCGCTTCTTCGAGGTTGGAGCAGGTCGCAAAGTCGGCTCGAATCAGTTTGGGCGCATCGGTACCTGGATAGAAACACAGGTCGTCGTTCCCTGTGATGTAGGCTTCACTTTGAGCAAACTCGGCACAGGTATCGGCACACACCGGTCGCCTAGCAAAGCCCGGGAGGGCGCAAGGCTCTATCGATCTTTGGACGAGTGCGTTGCATAATATCGTTGTTGTATATCGAGCATACATGTTCCTCGTGTCGGTATAGTTGATGTGCCCGCAGCCTAACAAGTTTTGGTATCTATCATGCTGGTATAAGCAAACGTGTTGCATCCCAAAGAGAAGAACGATTTGCGTTCTTGGGTCATCCCATACTTGTCTTTCACATAGGTTGTTTGCACATAATTGAGCAGTTGACTATCAAACGACGCAGTGTCTGTAACAAACTGCAAGAAGGGACTGAGTTGGCAGACGAATCAGCAATGACCCCTTGAGGCTTTCCAAGTTGCACAACATACTAGTTCTTCACCATGCCACCGATCCGGGATACTGAGGCTGACTGGAAAGCTTGACAAGCGCGCGAGCCTTGCAACGAAATGCATGCGCCGGTTTCATTGCTCTGCGCCGATACTGGAAGAGGTGATACCATGGCAAGGGCCAGAGCGGCGATTTTTCGAGCTGATACGCCCCTTGGGGAAGGTATTGGGCCTTTGTTGGCATGTCGACGAGGCTTCTTTATCAAAGGTGGGTAATTTATAGAAAGTTCCATGGTCGCTTTTATGTAAACTGGACGTCAAGAATCGTAAATTCAAAGAAAAGAAAAGAAAAGAAAAGAAAAGGAGAAAGAAAAAAAGGAGACGCGCGGCAAAAGGAGAGCCCAAGACAAGAAATATGGTGCTGATGATGGGAATTTAACCGGGAAAAAAAGAGAGGAAGAAAAGAAGAAGGAAAAGAAAGAAAGAAGAGAAGAAGAAAAGAACGCAAGAGGATTGACAAATATTAAACGAGGCGGATCGAGGTCAATGGCGCGTCTTTGCGTGATTGCTGCTGCTTTGATCCCTAATGCACAAGAAATGTTGCAAATGCGTTGCTGCCAAGGTTCGAACGTGATTATCAATCGAGATGGCAGACTCGGAAAAAAATAAAAAATAAAAATAAAAATAAATAAATAAAAAAAAGGTAATGAGACGATGACGAGATGCTGGGGAGTCAAGGACGATGCAGCCGTGTACAGGTTCCCTCAAGGCCAACCGTAAAAGGGCAAAAAATGCCAGACGGGAAGGGGCGTCGTCGGGATCCAATGATTCGTCGCGAGTGTGAATGCAGGCACCCAAGCCGGTACCGAGACTGGACTATTGGCCTTTTATGGCTAGTCGCTTTGTCGCAATGGCGAAGGCACGAGTGCGCAACGCGGAAACAACGAGGCGAGGCCAGAGAAGATATGCGAGCATACGAGGATAGAGACTCGGGTGGGCTGCAGGAACAAGGCCGGTACGTCCGTATAAGGCAGCCCCGAGAGGAGCCGAATACGAAATGGACTCGAGGAAGGAGATAAAAAAAGGAACGGCAAAGGGTGAGATGGTGTGGAGGAGTGCATATGTACTTGGGTATGTACGTTCCTACCTAAGTAGGTAGGTACCTAGGTATGCACGTGCAGGAGCGGTGGGCAGACGAAGGGGATGCGGGAGCTGGATAATATGATGGCGCTGGTGTGGTGTTTTTTTTTATCCTTTTATTTTCCTTTTCCCCTTGCCCTTGCCCTTTCCCCTTCCCCTTCCTCTCTCTCTCCTTCCCCTTCCTCTCCCTCTCCTTCCCCTTCCTCTCCCTCTCCTTCTCCTTCCCAGGCAGGCACTCCCGTCCTGTGCTTGTGCTGTACAATGCCTGTACTTTGTGTGCAATGGAGAGCCACGGGGGGCCGGGGGGCCGGTGGGCACTGGCGACTGGCGAACTTGGGGGCTCTTGACAGGGGGACTGACGCGACCAGGCGGGCCCAGACTCGGTGGACCACGGACCAGGCAACTGGAAAAAGCAACATGAACGATCCATCATGATGCATGCACATGCATCCTCCATCCAATGCGAGCTCAGGCTGTCGTCGGGCCTAGTTGGCAAAATTCCATTTCCCGGCTTCGGTCCACGTCTGCGGTCCACGTCTGCTTCGTCGTCTGCCTTTGCTCGTCCCGTTTTCCCCCTTCTGTCCCGGTTTCCGTCCTCTTTCTCTGCCAGGGCAACGCCGGCTGGCGATGGCATCTGCAGGTACCGGCAGGCCTTCTTCCTTGTTGCACTCTGCTGCACGATGCTAATTACAACAGGCCGCACAGGTCGCACAGGTCGCACAGGTCATGTCTCTCACAACCCATGTCTTGCCCCTGCTTCAGAGGCACCAAGTCCGACCGGGTTTCCCATGCATCTATTTCGAGATAATAAACGACCAGGGACCCGCCCAAGTTCGACCGCCCATGAATCATGAACTCTGGGCGCCACGACAGGAAGGCTCAATCTCCTCGTGGCCACCCTGGCTCGGCAGTGTGCCATTGCTGCCTGCGGGATAGAGTCTCTGGTCCTTGATCCGAGATGATGTCTTTGCGGCGTCCTGGCTGATGCCGCTGTTGCTTCGGCGCTGTCCGGGCCACCATTGTGAGTGAGTTTCCATGATGCACAAACGCCCGTTGCCAGAGAATTGGAGCGGGTGGCGCGGAAGACGGTGCAGGCGAATCATGGCAACGAAACCAACCAACCAACCAAAAAAATATCTACGCATGCCCACAATCTAATCGACAAGCATCCGATCGTCGAGTTGGTTTCGCAGCACTACACTTCACATACGGATATTTATCCATGGTTACAACATCCGTGCCGGTTCGATTCATTTCAGTTGTGCTTCCTCTTGGGTCAAACTCTTCTCATTGAATACAGATGTAGAGACTGATTTTCTCTAGAGAACAAACGAAATAATGACGTTATCCATGTACCGTTTTGGCAAAGGGGAAAAAAGCAAGTCCTCGGCAGCAATGATCCACCGCGAGTCCTCCCCCCCCCCTCGTTCCCGCGCTTGCTCTTTGTGTGCGCTCTTGCTTGCTCCTCACGAGCCCCTCATTATCGCATCATCCTCCACGCCTACCTCTCTGTTTCTCTTTCCATCTTGGCCTTCTTCTTCTTCTTTGACTTTTTTTCGACGGCTTTCCCGCCTTAGAAATGTGGCTGGGACACTACCCTTATCCATTCCCCGAGCTCTTCCGCATCCTCGCACTCCGTCTCCGCATTGGACTCGGCAATCCTGTTCGTATTGATGCGCGAAATCGCATTGATGCATGTACTTATCTCTGCATCGAGCACCGCCTGTCCATGAGGACCGCCATACTGGCTGCCTGGGCCAATACGTGGAAAGGTCCAGGACTGTTCCCTCAGCCCGTCGGGTGTCGACCTAGCGTACAATGCCGCCTGCCTCGCCACCAGACGGGCCGGAATACGACCTTTAGGAGCCCACCGTAACTCGAGGTTGCTCCCTAAATCAGCCAGCCGTCTGGATAATGTCGATATGGACTTCAAGACGGCAAGCGTGTGGTCAACTTGATAGGAGCATGTCTCCATGACGCTGCACGGGAGTCTATGGATGGACTTGAAAGCAACCGTGTCGCTGGTGAAGATGGTGACGGTCGGACGGAAGTAGAAGGTGGGTGGCCAGAGCTCGGCGTGCTCGATGGCGTCTTCCAAGGCCAGTTGGATGGTCTTGAGACTGTGATGAATCGTTTTGCCCAGTCCCGCCGCTCGACGGACCCTAAGGCGCCATCGATCGCCGATAAACTTGTTGGCGATGGAGTATCCAGTGACGGGCGAGTCGGGTGAGCGAGATAGGCCCGTCCAGAGAACATAGTGGTTGAGTGTCGGGGCCGCTTCCGAAGTGTTCCTGGCAGTGAATATGGCTTCAGGCCTAGCCTCAAACACAACTTGCCCGTGGAACTGGAACTGCGGTGGGCCCGAGGACCCGCTGGCCGGCTCGCCGTTGGACACGGGAGTTGCTCCTTGTGTGGCGGCATTATGTTGTGGCCCGGCCGGTGCCTCGGGAGAGGAACCCCGTTCCGGGCCCGCTCCGTAGTGGAGTGGTTGGCGGGTCCGGCGGCTAGAGGCCGATGGGACCTCCATCGGGGTAGTGGCCCGGTAGGCGGTTTGACCGAGGCGGACATCCGTGTTGTCGGTTTGACGCTGGCTGGCCGAGTCCAAGTTGCTGTTGTCCATGTTGGTGTCTTTTTGTCTGAATTTCCAGAGAGACCCAGCGAGACAGTGCGTAGTCTTTGGGGACAACAGACAGTGTAGAACTGTACAAGTGCTTGGGAACAAGTGAGACAGTTGATAGTAAATGGGCATGGTTTGAAATAAGAATGGGCCCAAACCTGGGGGCAGCTGCTCTTATATACTCCCAGAAGTCCAAAAACAGATGGAACTGCCACGAGTGTCAAGGAAGATAGGCTCCATGGCGTTGCGTGAGGAAAGGGGGCGTTTTGCGAGAGACGACGCCACAAAGTATGTTTCACACGGTAGGTTCCAGGGTCGGAAAGACTACTTGCACGGGGAGAAAGCTTAGAGCACAGCCCATTTTCTCGAGAGACCCAAGGCATCAAACGCACTCAAGAGACGCGCAGAAAGTAAGATGTAAATAGCAAGGTTTGCGGAACTCAGCTAGAAGAACGTGACTGGGAATACTAGGCCAAAGGTACATTTCTGGACGCGATGGATTTGGAAATCAACTCGGAAGGTACTAGAACAGAAGGCACGGTTCTAGACGTGCCAGATTTCAAAGAGGCGCCGCGACGGAACTACATGGACGTGAATCTAACGTGATGCCGTTTCTGGGAGTTCACCTGGTGGCGGCATGCCAACGCTCATGGCCGGCTGTCCGAGGACACAGGCAGAAGGCGTTGGGCTCTGCTGTAGAATACATGATGAATCCCCCTCGATCGTATCCCTCCGGGGGCCCTGCCGGGGGCCGCCTGCGGCGGACTTCCTATTAAGTAGTATAAAAAAGCTGCATAAATAATCCTGCCTTTGCTAATATCCCTCCGGGGGCCCTGCCGGGGGCCGCCTGCGGCGGACTTCCTATTAAGTAGTATAAAAAAGCTATATAAATAATCCTGCCTTTGCTAATGTCCCTCCGGGGGGCCCTGCCGGGGGCCGCCTGCGGCGGACTTCCTATTTTATAGTATAAAAAAGCTGTATAAATAATCCTGCCTTTGCTAATATCCCTCCGGGGGGCCCTGCCGGGGGCCGCCTGCGGCGAGCTCCCGCCTGCGGCGGACTTCCTTGCACGGTCCAGTCCGCCCACCAGCATTCGTCCAAAGCGGCTTCCCCTGCGCTCCGGGTCAAGGTCCAGCATGACTGACTCCACGTCCCCTCCGACCCGGCACAGCCCTCCCCAGACCTCCTTACCTTTTCCCCGTCGTCCTCGTCGTCGGACCCAGACCAACACGGATACGTGCCCCCCTCCCTACCCTGTAGCTCTTCTTTTGCAAAACCCAACCCCCACATCCCTACCTTGTAGGTCTTCTTTTGCAAAACCCAACCCCCACATCCCTACCCTGTAGCTCTTCTTTTGCAAAACCCACACATCCCCCCCCCCCCACCCAGACTAGACTTAGTCAGTCAACCCGGCATCGCACCCCGTCCCGACGCCCCGGTCCTGCCATCCATCCATCCATCCATCCATCCGTCCACCACCACCACCACCACCCCTCCGAGGCGTCAGTCACCACACCACACCACACCCAAGAGGCTCATCAGAAACCAAGCAGGGAACATGGACGAATCCCGCACGCGGACCTCCGCATCTCATCTACAGAGTATGCCGCCGTCGATGATGCCCCGCCAGCCCGTTCCTTCCTCCACACACCAACCCCGTGCAATACCCATCATCATGTGGCGTCCCCGTCCCCCTGTCCCTTTGACGTCCCCAGCCCGGCCGACCACGGGTCTGGGACGGAAAAAGGAGGAGCAGCGACCGTGGTATATTTCGGAAGATGAGCCCGACATGTCACAAAGAGGCAACGCAGTGTCCACGATAACCTTTTTCGAAACATGCACACAAAAAGTAAAAATACAATACACATACGGCTAGCCTCGCTGTCAGTGTGAGCAGCAAAACCAAGTACATGTCCCACCCTCATTCGAGTCCCAACTCTTCTTCTTCTTCTTCTTCTTGGCAAACGAGAAATAAACTCTGTCAATTGTCTTTAACCTTATTCGGACCCCACACCCCGACTCGTCACGTCTATCAGGCGTTGCGCTCATCTCGACAGAGGACACCAGAGCAACCTCGGATCCATCATGGGCCGTGGCTGCATTCCTCCTCTCACACATCCACGTCTTTCATCGCGACCGCGACCGCGACCGCGCCCCGTCTACCTTTCCCCCCAACCCCCCATGTAGTAGTGTGATATCATGACTAGTACACATGCGCACGTGCTTTCTCTATCCGTCAAGGCAAACCCGTGTCCGAGCAGTCCGATCGTCTTCCTCGTCCTGTCAAAAAAAAAAGAGCCTTTTCGTTCTTGTTAGAGGAAATAGTCGGGTGTGCCTACGCCTGGTCAGTACGAGAAGTGGTCACGCATGCAACGGGGGCCGCCATCAATAAACATACGTCTTGACACCATGGGTTCTCCAGCTCTCGGGCACGGGTCGAATTGCAGGCTGTTGTTTGCTGTTAGCCGACTGGCTCGAGATGATGCTCCGCCGCAGTCAGAGGGATACGTACAATGTGTATTTTAGGTGCTCGTCGATTTCCATGATGGCTGCTTGGTTGCCACATCGGTAGCAGTAGTTGGGTGCTAGATTGCGTGAAATAAAAAAAAGGAAAGAGAGAGAAAGAGGGAAGAGAGA
>AFQZ01001124.1:0-16518 GCA_000222935.2 Aciculosporium take MAFF-241224
AAGAAAGAAAGAAAGAAAGAAAGAAAGAAAGAAAGAAAGAAAGAAAGAAAGAAAGAAAGAAAGAAAGAAAGAAAGAAAGATAAAAAGAAAGAAAGAAAGAAAGAAAGCAAAAAGAAAGACAGAAAGAAAGGGAAGATGGATGAAGGAAAAGGAGAGATGAAGGGGGGAGAAGAGGAAATAATGCTCTGAATTCAAGCACGGAATGGTACGACGCCCCAGGTGATGAGATGACGGGATAAAAGAATGAGGATGAATGCATAAATAAACAGGCAGGCAGGCAGGCAGGCAGGTGAAAATTATCAAATAAGAAGCAGAGAGGTGAAGATTATCAAATAAGAAGCAAGCAGGTGAAAATTATCAAATAAGAAGCAGAGAGGTGAAGATTATCAAATAAGAAGCAAGCAGGTGAAAATTATCAAGCAAGAAGCAAAGAGGCAGAAATTATCAAATAAGAAGCAAAGAGGTAAAAATCATCAAGCAAGAAGCAGGCAGGCAGAAATTATCAAATAAGAAGCAAAGAGGTAAAAATCATCAAGCAAGAAGCAAAGAGGCAGAAATTATCAAATAAGAAGCAGGCAGGCAGAAATTATCAAGCAAGAAGCAAAGAGGCGTGAAAATTATCAAGCAAGAAGCAAAGAGGCGTGAAAATTATCAAGCAAGAAGCAAAGAGGCAGAAATTATCAAATAAGAAGCAGGCAGGCAGAAATTATCAAATAAGAAGCAAGCAGTAAAAATTATCAAATAAGAAGCAAGCAGTAAAAATTATCAAATAAGAAGCAAGCAGTAAAAATTATCAAATAAGAAGCAAGCAGTAAAAATTATCAAATAAGAAGCAAGCAGGTAAAAATTATCAAATAAGAAGCAGACAGGCAGGCAACAGGGAGCCTCGCGCCCTATACCTCTCCCACCCCCCCCCCCCCCTACTTCCTGCCACGCCGTCCTTACGAGGAGAGCGACAGACAGGCATCTACTGCCAGACCCACGCTGTTCACCAGTCAGCATGCTCAGACGACATCCAGACCAAGAGCATCAGACGTACCGCCCTTCCTTCTGGTACACGACATCACTGATGATCTCCCTGTCGAGGTCAGGAAACATGCCCGCCAGCGTCTCCACCACATTGGCGTGCTCGGCGCGGTGCAGACGCTGCGCCTCGGCCGCCTCGGCGCTCGCCTGCCGGGCGGCGGCCTCCTCGGCGGGGAGGGCGTGCCTGGCGAGCACGTCTTGGTGCTGCTGCGGCCTCGGAGACGGCTGCCGGTGATGGGCGTGTGGCGGCTGTCCGTCTGGGAGACGCGGGAGCCGATGATGGGCGCCCGGCCCGGCGGTCGGCGACGTGGCGTCGTCGGAGAAGATGCGCCCGATCGTGCTGAGGGGCTTCTGGATGCTCCGCAGGAGCCCGCTCACGGCCGCGCCCTCGGGCGACGAGGCCTCGCCGTCGTACGACGACGTTGACCGCCGCGGCGGTGCGGGGCCCCCGCTGGATCCGGACGCGGCCGCGCCCGCGGGCATGCCCGTCTTTTCGTCAAACGTCGTCTGCGGCGCGGCGGGCGACATGGCCTGGTGCTTCTCGGCAATGGCCGACACGGCCGCCTCGACATTCTTCTCGAATTCGTCGTCGGATATGGTCAGCGACGAGCGGTCCATGTTCTCGATGAATTGGACGGCTCCCATCTACATGCATGTGCACGGTGCCCGGGACGAAAAGGTCAGCGCTTGAGGGTCGAGACGAGATGACTGCGGGATTCACCTGGCAACCCACCAGAGAGGAGAGATAGTACCCAGCTTCGCCGCCGAGCTTCTCCTGGTTTCTGAATCGCAGAATGTACTGTACGTTGGAGACCAGGTGCTCGGGGTTGCACTGCAATACCACGTAGATCAGCAGCGGCATGAACGAGTCTGCCGACGAGTCCGACTTGTTGTGTTTTAACAGACCTGCCTTGTGTCAGTTGTGATTTTCTTCTTCCTTTCTTCTTCCCCCCCCCCCCCTTTTTTTTTTTTCCTTCCTTCTTCTCCTCTCCCCCCCCCCCCCTTCCCTTTCCCCTTCCCTTCCCTTTTCTTCTTCTTCCTTCTCCTTCTTCTCTCCTCCTTCTTCTTCTTTCGTGCAAAACCTGCTGCCTCGGCAAACAAGGGCCACTCACCGAATATAACCTTGGAGCAATTCAAAACGCAAATAATCTTGTCCCGCGGCGCCCTATACGACTTGATTTTCAGGAGCTCTGCCAAGAAGAAGAAAAAAAAAAAAAACAAGTAAGCCTTTCGCTCAACGCAAACACATCCAGGTCATGCATGTCCTTGGATCAAACAAAGAGGAAATAGATACCTTGCTGCGCAAGCTTGAGAAACCTCCGCCCGCTATCCCCCACGGCCGGAATATCAAGATGCTCCAGCCTCAGCCACCCATAAATGTTGATCTTCTGCGTCAACACCTCATCCCTCTCCACATCCTCCTGGTGCTGCCCCCTCCGGCCCGGCCCAGGCACTCCGTCGGCGGCGCCCCCCCTCCGCCGAGACCTCCCCCCCGGAACCGGCCTCGGCGGCGCAATCGCCGGCGAGAACGTCTGCGCATACAACCGATTCATGACCAGCTTCTCCATGCCCTCGCGCGCATTGTCAAACTCGGCATCGGAAACATCCCTCCACACCTCACACACGACCATCTTGTTCGCGATAAAGGTCAAGAAATCGCCAATAATCTTGACCTGCTCGTGCACCATCCACTGCTTCTTGCCAAATTCCGACAAGAACGACTTGAGGTATCGCGCCACCGGATCCGCCTTCTTGTTCCGCAACTGCTCCAGGAAGCGGTGGAAGTCAAAGGGGAGGGAGGATTCGGGCTCGGGCTCGGGCGGAGGCGGCCGATGATGACGATGCATCGACAGCTGTGGAGAGGCGGGCGATCGGATACTGGAGGAGGGACGCCTCTCGTCGCGTCTCCCGGCCGGAGATGATGCGAAGACACCGTCTTTGGGCGGAACAGGCGGTCCTTGGTCGTCGGCAGAGGCAGACGGCTGTGCGGATCGCTCGTGCGCGGCGGCCGGAGAGGTGGATTTGGACATCTGGAGAGAGGAAAAGTCTCGCAGCTGGCTCGACATGGACTGCGAGAGGGGCTCCAGGCTGGACCTGCGCGGTGGATGCTGATGCTGCGACGGGGCGCCAAACATGGGCGAGGTGAGCTCCAGACGGGGGCTCATGACTTCTTCCGCGCCGGGGCCGCCTCCCTCCTCGCTGAACTGCTCCATTATGCTCTGGATCTCGGATTTGGAGCCCCCGTCCTGCTCGTCTTCGCTCGTGCCTCTCTTGTCGTCGTCGTCGTCGTCGTCGTCGTCGTCCCCGTTCGTCGATCTCGACGGCGAGGCATCATCTGAACGGCGCGACCTCGCCGTCGTGGACGGGGTCCGCGACGGGGTTGGGGAGGTGATGGGTGTCGCGGGCGTCGGGTCGACGTACAGGAGCTGTTCGGCCGTGAGGTATTGGATGGGAGGGGGTGCATCGTCCTTGTCGGCTTGCGTGGTTGCGGTTGCGGGCTTGATGATGGCGACCGGCGACGCCATGCCGGCTGGAGCATCCAGTCCGAGGCCATCTCTCTTCTCGGCCATGCCGGCTGGAGCATCCGGTCCGAGGCCATCTCTCTTCTCGGCCACGCCGCCTGGAGCATCCGGTCCGAGGCCATCTCTCTTCTCGGCCACGCCGCCTGGAGCATCCGGTCCGAGGCCATCTCTCTTCTCGGCCACGGTTGTGGAAATAGGGGGCAGTTGTTTTTCGGCAGCAGCACGGCCCCTCTCGACACGGTGCCGCGCCGCCTCGTCTACATGCCGCCCGGACGGCAGGGCGGGCTCGACGGCAGCAGGCCGGTCGGTGCCCTCGCGGCCTCGAGGCTGCTGCTGCTGCTGCTCCGACGACGACATGCACGCCGTCTTCCGGAATCTGTGGTGTTTTTTTTTTTTCGTGGCCGTGTGCTCAGGCAGGCAGGCAGGCAGGCAGGCAGGCAGTCCGTCCGCGGTCGGCTCGGGTCGTTCGTCAGCGGGCTCGTCGGTCAGGCCAAGGAGGGCATCCGGTTGAATCGGGCGGGCCGCTGGCGTACTTTCGGCTCGAGCATGCAACGAGATGCCTTCAAAGGGTCGAGAGGGCTCGGGAAGACGGGCAGGCGAACGGGGTGAGCTCCAGCTTGGCTGACGCGGGCGGGCCTCGAGGCTGGGTGCTTAGTGGACCGGCACGGCCCAGGGCTCGCGGGGCAGCAAGGCTGCTTGCTTGCCTGCTCGCTGGCTGCGGCAGGGCTTTTGGCCGGCTGACGGCTGACGCGCCTGTGACGTCGTGGCCGCGTCGTCGACTCGCGGCAGCGTCGGGGCACTCGACACGGCGGCCCAGCCAGCGCAGCCTCGCTGGAAGGAGGCAGCCTTCTGGGTTCCAACGGATGCATCCATCCTGGACACGACACGACACACGGCCACGGCGTCTTCAGAGTGACTACGTCCTGAACCCTTTTACTCAAGTGACAAGAAAATGCAGGGCCTTCTGTTGATTGACCGAAAATGCTCAACCAAACGCTGCCATCAGCCAGCTCCCGTCATCACCGATGGCCATCCGTCGTAGACTGCAACGGCATCAAGACGTCTTCGATCAAGGCGCAAAAAGGCAAGGCAAGAGATGGAAACGAAGGCTCCACCTCGTCAGATACTCCATCTTGTCAAAACCCCCCACGCCAACGTCCATTGCGAAAGGAGGGGACAAAAAAAATAATAAAATAATAATAATAAAAAAAAAAAAAAAAAAGGTTACAAAGCAATCGCCCCCCTTTGGTTCTCCCGCACATGGAGCAGTCCCTGAAACCCGCAAAACACAAGAAAGGCCTAATTCTCACACGTCAGATAATCGTTGGCGAGTATATTCCTGGCGAATTTTTTCCCCCACAAGGTGTCCCTTCGGCGGATGTGCTCAAAGGAGGAATCACGTACCGCATAGACGACAACAGCCGTCAAGATGGTTCCCGCAACGGCCTTGCCCTGCTCCGGGCTCGGGTCGTTGATGCTGCCGACGAGCTGTTCGTGGCCGCTTCGGTAGAGCATGGCGAGAATGCCGAGGACGATGATTGCGAAGGCGGAGATGACGGTGCTGGGTTGCAGAAAAGAAACCAAGACGACCATGTCAGCGAGTGCTCGTCAAAGGGGGGAGAGACGGCGCATGAAGGAGTTGGCGTCCCGATCACGGGAGGGCTGGAGGACATACCACGACCAGGCGTGCATGGCACCGACGATGGGCTTCATCTTGGAAAAGGGCGGCGAGTGCCTTCTGTATCGTCCACGCGAGAGCCGTGATGGACGGAACGGTGCTGGGCGATGCAGCTGTGGCAGGTGATGCTTTCTGGTTGATGGATGACCGTCGTGTCGATTTATCACGCAATGGACACTGATGGATTGCATCGAGAGCTTCCCCCGGCCAAGCCCGGAGGCTGGCGTTTGGCCCTTGTCCATACCTGACAGCTAGTGGCGGTGATTGATTCGCTGGGCCATTCAGCCACGGCGTTGCCACACGAGGCACAGCTGCCGCGCCACCCGACCTTTTGGTCCGAACCACATCTCATGGGCCAAAAAGGGTTGTTGATGATGCATCTTGACAACGCCTCGTTCCGTCCCAGCGTCTCGTCCAGCAGTCCCTGTTCTGCTGCGCCGCGCCGGGATCTCGACGCAGATGCCGCCTCAGAATCGGCATCGCATTGCGGCGCGACGGGACGCGACTGGCTGCCGGGCCGTCCTGGACCTCCAGAGGCCAGAGAACAGTACGGTACACACGTGAAACACGCCCAAACAAGCCCATTGGCAAGCCGCACGTGCTGGTTGCCCAAGAAGCCTCAAAAGGCAAAAGGCACGGCGAGCACGGCAGTCGCACGGCCAGAGGGAGTCACCCCGTCAGACGCCATCCAAGGAGGACGAAATCCAAACCAGACCGCGCAGCGTGCGGCAGCTGGGTTGGGAAAGGGGGACGCGCCGGCGTTTTATCTTTCTCGATTCAGAGAAACGCTCGGATGCCGGACGCCTGCCTCAGACCTCGTGCGCGACATGCAGAGTATGAAACCCCAACGAACCATCCCGTCCACCTCTCCATACGCGGGGCCGCTCGAAAGCGTCTCAGACGCCAAGGCTGACTGCCGAGTAGCCAGCCACCGACCCGAGTAGCCACCGACAGAGACGACAGAGACGACGCCTCGTGGTGCCGACCGGCAACAAGCCAGTCTCCGTGTCTGGCCAGGGTTTGCAAACCACGGCCATGGTCAAACATACGACCCCTGGCTCGTTCTGCTGTTTTGAAAAAAGACACGAGGCGGCTTTGTGCCATGGACTGGCTCATGAGCAATGGAGAAGACATGGCATTCCTGCACATGTTTTCACCACCACGTCTGTTGTATAACTAGTCTGAGGTGCCTTGTGTTTTTCTTGCAGCCTTGTGCTCGTCCCCTTGTTCGGTCTGCATCACCATCCGCGTCTGCGCCAAATCCGTCTCGTTCCACTCACTACGCCATCAACCATCGATATTGATCAAATCCCCGTCGGTGCCCCGCGAGGTGACGTGATGACTCTGGTTGAGGCGTATCCGTAGCACATCCGAGGATCCTCAAGCCATCCGACGCCCACATTCCGCTCACGATGCGTACATCCGCGGCGCTGCTAGCCGTCCTGGCGACGGCCGACAGATGCTACGGCGCCGAGAATGCGCCCGTCGTCAACGACAACCCCATCGACGTCATCTACACGGCGACTCTCCCCCCGGCGCCCTTCTTTCAGGCGCCAGGGCTCACTGGGAACATAAAGGGCTTCATTTCTGCATCTGCGCCGCCTGACGGCGTTGGTGTGCGCTTCACCGTCAGACTCGAGAACTTTCCCAAAACGGGAGGCCCATTCCGTACGTGCTGGGACGAGAACAAGCCCGCCTCTTTTGAGTCCTGATGCCGGCCGGGGATGATGCGCGTGTCCGTCGTAGACAGAGAGCTAACTTGCGTCGGCACAGCATACCATCTGCACCTCAACAAGGCAGCCGGCGGCAGCTGCGCTTCCGCAGGGCCTCATCTAGACCCTACCGGCCGCGGCGACAAGCCGCCGTGCGATGCCGGCAACGAACCAAGTTGCCAGGTGGGCGATCTGGCCGGCAAGTACGGCAGAATAAACAGCGATCCCTTTACCGCCGAGTACGTCGACAGGTACTTGTCTTTGAAAGAAGGCGACGCCGCCTTTTTCGGAAACCGGTCTTTTGTCATTCACCTTGCCAACACCACGCGCATCACGTGCGCCGATTTTGTCCAGCTCGGCGGCAACCTCCCCGGTGTCGGTGTCTCGGCATCGGGAGGAAACAGCACATACGCCTTGGCTGGAAATGCGACCTCGACCACGGTGCTGCCCGTCTCCAACAGCTCGACGGCGGTCACTGTGGGTGAACCGACCCCGACGAGACGTCCATCTGGTGGTGGTGACGACGGCTGCACATCCGACAATGGTGACAAGCCCGAGTGCGCATTCGCTTCTGGCTCTTTGCCGGGACGCCCAACGCTGGGCACCTCGCCAGGCAGCGACGCACGGCCGGCGCCGACGGCTGCGATTGCGGCTGCCGGTGTCATGACGCCCTGGTCGCCGGCTTGCTGGTTATGTACAATGGCGTTGCTCGTTGGCGTTTTGTAACGGCCGTGACGACGTGAGTCTCA
This sequence comes from Aciculosporium take MAFF-241224, assembly GCA_000222935.2. Taxonomy (NCBI): domain Eukaryota; kingdom Fungi; phylum Ascomycota; class Sordariomycetes; order Hypocreales; family Clavicipitaceae; genus Aciculosporium; species Aciculosporium take. The sequence goes on from AFQZ01001124.1 coordinate 7,688, forward strand.
CGGGTACGCAAGGAGATGTATTCTGGCTTCTCTGTAGCGTTTAGCGATGGGTGGTGCAATGCTTTGGTTCATTTCTGGCGTCGGGCGCAGGTGTTCGGGTACAAGGGTCACATCAAGGAAGAATGATTTGAAGCCGTTTTTGGAATAGCAGCGAAACGCGTGAGACGTCAACAACCGCAAGAGATTATTCGAACAGGGTAACGATGGCGCCGCGCCAAGTGCGACCTAGTAAGAGCATGGACGGTGCGTGACACGACACGTGACCGCCGGCTCTAGCTCGTTGAGAGCTTTGCGGCCATGTTCCGACAACCTTGCTCTTACCAGCACCTGCTGGTAGTACTAAGTAGTGGGTACCTAGGCACCTACCTACCTAAGTAGGTACCTAGCAGGTACGCAGGTACGCAGGTACGCAGGTACGCAGGTACGCAGGTACTTTGCAGGTACTGCTGGACCAAACCCACCTTCACATTCACTTCTCACTTGCATGACTACGACTACTTTGTTCTCGGTCTGCCCGTTAAACCATCACGCATCGGCTGGCATTTTGGAAGCGCTTAGCAACGGCATCATATCGTCTTGTCCAGGGTCACTACCGGGTCGGCTACATCATAATTCCACAGTCGCACACTCATGGCGCAGACCAACTCACTCAAATCACAAGTGCCCACGTGCCACTCTTTTGACCGATGACGAGAACAAATACCTCAGATGATAGCGTTATAGCATTACTTGCAGAGATTAAACCACGGGCCGCAAAGGAATATACTTTCCATGTCCCCTTGTTGACATGCCAATCGTCGGCGCGACCAAAGATGGCCAATCAAGAAGGAAAGCGTGCTTCCAAGGTTGCGGCAACAACACGCAGTCACGGCTCCAAGGACACAACCACGAACAAACAACCTGCCTCCCCTTCGTCATCCACTTCAAAGAACATCAAGGTCGATAAGAACTGCGCCACATCGGGCCCCAGCAGCGGACTGGTGATTTCGCGAAACAAGTAAGTAAAACATCCAATTTCAAAAAAAACGGTCCTTGCCCCTTGCCCACCCCTCAAGAGGTCAACATGGCACAATCAGTTCTGGGAAGCCAACGCTTTCGTCTCTAGGCATTGGCGGTTCATATCAGCATTCCACGGAGCATGGATCAGCATGCCGATCGAGCTTCTCGAGATTGTGGCCAACCTGAATTACAGCACCCCACGGCCACGGCCCATGGACCCAGCCGTCGTCTTCGACGTCCTCAAAGTTCGCAAAAACGTCGACGAGGCCACTACCTTTGCAGTCGGGGCCGCCAATGACGTGGCGTCGTCGACGCTCATCAATGTCAACAGTGGAATCCCTTACCTCAACTCTCTCGGCCACGGCGCGAAGCTGAGCAAAGAGAGGAAGCTGCGCATGCGCGAGCTGGCATGCCAGAAGCTCGCGCGCGCCTATCGGCTAGACGAGATCGCCTCGAGTGTCGTGTCGATGCAGGGCACGTCTGCTCTGGAAACCGTCGGCAACCTGGTCCTGCAGCACAGACGGGACAATCTCGACGCCAAGTACTGCCACTTCTTTCTCGAGAGGATCCCCGCGCGCCAACTGGTCAATTGTACGAGCCTGGAGCCGCTGACGGACATCATCTCCTCGGGCCACGCGCAGATTGAGGGCCTTCGGACAAGGGCCACGGTCAAGAATTTCCAAGAGGATCTGGAGGGCGCAATCGAAGATTTAACCGAGGCACTCAAGCTAGCTCGCTATCGCGACCCGCCCCGTCCTTCTTCTTTGGCGCCAAATGCCGCGAGTCGACCAGAGGCCGAGACGGCCGAGACGTGTCGGAAATTCAGGAACCCCAACTCGGTGCTGTCCGAAGACGAACAGCCCACCGGCCTGATTGGGCAACTTTTATTTCAACGAGCCACCGCCCACCTGATGCAGGCGTGCCGGCTCGTCAACAGCAGCCTTCCCCCTGGCAACGAGGAAGAGGGCGTAGAGGTTTCCAAGGCGAGGCATGACAGCCGCAAGCATGTCAAGCTGGTGGCAAAACGAGCCCTCAGGGACTACATGTCCTTTCTCTCCCACTTCGACTATTCACCCAACCTGCCCTTGCTCTTCATGATCGACTTTCACACCGATATCGCCATTGCCGCCAGACCGTTCAGATCGTCTTCCGTGGGGTACAGCCCTCTCAGCCAAGGGCACACCGTCTACAACGTTGCCGAGCTCTTTGCGGCCACCCCCCCGCCCGGCCTCCCTGAATATCCCCTCGAGAAGGCTGCTGCCGCCGAGAGATTCCGCAACACACGCGAACTGGTCACCTTTCATCCCCTCCTGACAGAAGCCCTTCACGCCTCCCTCCTCTGCCACAGTCTCCTGCAGACCTCGGTCAAGGAACTGCAGCGCCACGCCAACATGGTGGCGCGTCTCGTGCGCCTCTGCCACGGAGACCCCATCTTCCGCGAGACGAGATCCGTCTCCCGCACAGACTGGGTCGAGGTATTGCGCCGCGCCACCGACAACTGGATACACCTCGGCGATACCTGGGAAGCCTTGTGTGCGCCCGTCATGTCCTTTGACCAACAAAAGCCGCCGCGGCCTTTACAAGAAGCACAACCGGACCGCGTCTCGACCGCCGCCTCCCTCCTACACGGCGGGGGCTCCTCCTCCTCCTCCTCCTCCTCCTCGACAGCACCCACTCCCGGTGGCAAGCCCCCGTCGACAGCAGCACTGCCCTCCAAACCAGACCACGGTCCCGTCTCTCCCATCCCTCCCGCCGGCACGCACGACCCACCCCCGTTGGAGGGTCCCAAGGATTTCCCCTACTGCACGGGGCGAGCGACGGCCATCTCGCGCTGGATCCGCGAGGCGCCCGTCGTGACGGGCATGGCCAAGAAGAAGAAGAGGTCTGGCAAGAGCGGCACCAAGGTCAACGGGGTGGTCGCTGGCATGATGGGCGCCATGACGCCGAGCCGGGGCCCGGAAGAGGGACGCTGAGCGGCGGCCGCGCGGTGCATGGTGGCGTCCCAAGACGATTCTTGGTTGAGTCGCGCCATGAGCAGTCCAGCGTGCCTTTCTACTATACACAGCGACGAGACGCAACCGGCACTTTTTGGTCTTTTTACCCCGCGCCTTGGCATGTACATACATACAATTGGTTGGTTGACGATCCAAGGCATTGCCTGCTTCCCAGTCGTCGTGGCTTGACATGTATATTGACCGATGACGCATGCATGGCATTCGCTCCGTTCCCCGTCGCGCCTTGATGGGTAAATCGGTCGATGACGTGACACATTGTATTTGCTTGCTTCCCAGTCGCGCCTGAACATGTACACTGCTTGACTACACATGGTATTTGCTTCCCTTTCTGGGAAGCAAACACGCAAACAGGCAAGGCAGAGCAGAGAAACTCCTTTCCGGGCCGCAATGAGACCATTTCAACGAGAACAATGCTCATCTGAACAATCGTACTTCTCGTACGTATCAACGTTGGTCATGCTCAGTGACCGCCTATCAGGGTATATACGTATCAACTGCCCCCCTACATGGCCAGGTATCAAATATGTATATATATATATATATATACATATACATATATAAATAAATAAATATATATATATACATATACATATACATGTATAAATAAATATATATATATATAAATAAATATATATGTATATAAATATATATACATATATAAAGAACGCCTGCTGCCGGCCCAAAACAAAAATCCATGTGCCCACGTACCAGATCGCTAGATAAAAGGAGTGCTAATCAGAAAAAAGACCAAGGAATACGGACAAGAGTCGTGCGCTGGAGTCAAGAGAGAGAGACAAAAACAAGACATTGGATGGAGATGCTGCTCGCGGTACGATGAAAACAAGCACGAATGGAGTAAAATACGCAGTGGGACCCTCCCCTTCAATACCACCGCACACCAGCCATGGTATTACCCGCATTCAAAAAGGCATCTATGTCACCCACGCCCTCCGTCTCCAGCACATTCATGAGCTCCATTTGCTGCGACTGGCTGAGACTCCCCTGTCTGTCTGGGAGGAAGCCATACTGGCCGTAGGTATCGAAGCCAGCAGCGGTCATGGATTGCAGACCGCGCAGGCCAGCAGCTGCAGGGCTTTCCGCAAACGTGTTGGGCATGGTGTCGTTGAAGAAGTTGGTGCCCATCTGACCAAAGTTGTAGGGTGAGATGAACGGGGCGGGGGGCGAGAACCAATCGGTTGCGCAGGACGTGGCTGGCAGGGGCCGTTGGGGGGCGGATGGTCTTGCGGTGGTAAAGTTGGCCATTGCTCGGTTGCCTGGTGGTGCTTGAGGAGGTGATTGAATGGGATCCTGCATCGGGACGACTCGAGGAGCAGAGGATGGCCCTGACAGTGTCGGAGCAGCATGCAGTGGCACACCAGGCGGCGGCGGCGGCGGCGGCGACAAAGATGCACTCTGGGCCGATTCCGACATGGTGCCGGTTGGTGATGCTGAGCCCGGACCTGTTGGATTCTGTGCCGGGTTCTGATTATGGACTGCTGCTATAGAGGCTGCCGCCGCCGCGGCCGCCGCTTGCATCATTTCCTCGGGCGCGCCCTCGGGCGGGAAATATGAAAATCTTCTCCCGCTGGCATCCGACGTCGGCTCGCAAAAGATGGAGTTGGATCTAAACGTTGGTTGAGGTGGCGGGTAGTTTGGGTCAAAGGTATAGGCATTCATGGATTCGGGCGGCGAGTCGAAGACGAGACCAAATTGAGGCGGGTTCAGGTACGAGAATTGATTGCCAGCGTGGGTATGCGTTTCGGGTGACGATTGCGGCTCCGTGGCAGATGAAGGACTGGCCAAGGAAAACACGGGCTTTTGGCTATCCGTGTTCCTGTCATAGCTTTGCAGACACGCTTTGGAAATGACCGAATACAACTGAGACGTGCATCCAGTGCCTGGCCAGCGCTCAGCACATTTGTCGAGACACGACAGAGCCCTGTTGACCAAGTCTTCCACCTCTGGTCTGGCGTGAGCCTGTCGCACTTCGGCATAGGAAGTGGACCAAAGCATAGCGTTCAAGCTCGACGTGAGCATAATGAGCAGCAGCCACGTCATGCTGAAGAAGCCACTGTCCAACTGCTTCTTCAGCGCGATGATGACGTGCTTGGAGCTTTCGAAACAGAGGACGGCAGCCTTGGCTGACGGTTGCGGGACTTGCGGTGAGGGTCGATACAGGATGATGCGCGTATGGTGGTAAAAGGAGGCAAACCTGAAAATTTTCACGCAAGTCAGAAACGTCTCGAGACAACAACAACAACAACAACAACAAAAAAAAGAAGAAAAAAGAAAAAAAAAAGAAGAAAGAAGAAAAGAAAAAAGAAGGGGGGTAGCGGAAGTTTTCTTTTCTTCTTCTTTTTTTTTTGTCGTGAACACACCATAGAGGACTCCATTGTGGATTTTCAGGCGCACCATCTGACCACGTCTTCAACCGCTTTTCCATGTTATCGTGCCAGGGACTTGAATCATTGTTCGGCTCACATCGTTTTTGCTCGTACAGCGTTCTCCTGACTTCTTCCTGCAGCTCTCTACCTTTGAATATGTGAATGGCCACAGCTTTTCGTTCACTCTTGGGGCCCGTCGCAATTCCATCTGGTGTAATGTACTCGTCTCCCACGTCAGCAAAAAACGGGACATCAAGCCGGTCACAGCCAGTGGCGAAGCCACTGGGCCGACCCAGGATGTTGGACATGCCAAAGTCCAACGTCGCGACAATCCATACCAGGCGCCGGCGCAGATCGATCGTCTGTGCATCTGCATTGTGGCCAGACGCCATGTTTTTCTCGTCTGTGAGGCCCTCTTGTTGACAGATTCGAGTCGCAAGGCCAACGACATAGTATACAGGCGTCCTCGTAGGCGTGAGGAGAGAATAGTATGTCACAAGAATGAGACACTGCAGAGTCCTGAGGTCCTTGGGTCGGATCACGGCTTCGGAGAACTGCATCGCTGCTAGATAATAGCTATCTGCCAGGCCAGCGTACTGCAGGTCGAATTTTTGAAGCGCAACGGCAATGACCATGCGAACGACAAAGTTCTTGTACGGATCCTTGTCACCACTGTAGACGGCTTCCAAGTCGTCTTGGAACTTCTTCTCGTGCAGGACGGGCCAGAATATTTGGGCTAAGAGAATGTGGACATTGGAGCAACTGTTAGGTTTGTGACTGGTTTGAGCTAGCCGCAACACGCAATGCCGAGAGTGTCTCACCTTTTTGATTGTACAGTTCGACGAGCTTGTCCATGGTAGCACGGGTTGGCAATCCTTCAGCAGGCCGCGCGCTTAGCGTAGGATAACTTTTTTTCCGAGAATCTGCAAGACCAGGGTCGTGAACAGACCGCATATGGGCTTCGCTTCTGGCCCTGATGTCTGGGATGAGGTCTGATATGCGATTTGAAGCAGTATACCTCTTGGCTTCCTCCATAAGCAAGCGTGTCATGGCAATTCCACTGCTGGGCCCCAAATATCGTGAGGTTCCATCACCAGCTCTCAGCCTGATCATGCCGCCCGGTCGCACGATATCCTCGGTCGTACGAGGGTAGTCGTTGTCGTCGTCTGTGAACTGGGCTAGCTCAGCCTCCAAAGCTCCAACCTTATCCTGAAGTCTGATGACATAGTAGCGATTAATCTTCTTGCCTTTGGCCGTATCTAGATATTCGCATGTTGAGCCAGATCTTTCGCAGGGAAGACATCGTGGTAACGTCGGGTCGCAGCGGGTTTTGCGCTGGTCATGACACGAACCTTGTCAGCTATTTTTTTTTTTTTTTACTATACCAAATGGGATTGGGACGGTTTCAAAACTGAAGTGCGCATGTCTTACGATGAACGTACCTGGCGACAGCGACAGCAGGCAGTCAGCGTATGAGCAACGCGAGGACGAGATCCGTCTTCTTCGAGAAGATGGTATTGATGCCTTGCCACTTTCTGGAACTGGGGAGTATACGACTGAGCCGGGCGAGGTGGCACAGATCCCAGACCTTGTCGTAGTATATGACTTGGATCCATGGCTCCCAAGCTACGTCTTCGCCATGCGCAAAGGGTCGCTGGACTGGATGGAAGACAAAAGAGTGCTCGTGCGCGAGGGATGTTCCAGGAACAGGCGTCACCAATCCAAACGGAGAAGAAACCCGCCAGATGTTGCACACAATGCCGCGGGCGAATGTTGACAGAAAATCGAAACACGACAATTGGTCCCAACGGACTACTGGTCGGCTGATGGTGGTGGGGGGACAGGCAAGTACGCCAGTTCGTATCATGAGCATCGACGGGTGGTCATCAAAAGCCTTCTGTCGTCATCGCCATCGAAACACACGGAGCTGTGGAGGTGAAAATGCTTGCGGGAGCCGAAGGTTATCGTTCAACGGTCCGGCAAAGGGGGCAAAGGGAGCAGAGGGAGGGGGGGTGGGGGTTCGACGGCGCGGGACTGGGGAATCCTTTGACTTTGAGCCGGATTTATCGTGCCCAAAGTGATGCGTGCATGCGGCGGGAGCGAGGAGCAAAGGCGACGGGAAAGGGAGCTTGAGAACTCTGGTCAAGTGTCGGGCGGTTGCGAGTGTAGGGAGTCGGGCGCAGCAGTTGCCTTGACGAAAGACTGTGTTTGATGGTCGAAATTCTCCCGTCTGGTTGGTTGCCGTCAGCTGCCTCTGTCGCACAGTGAGAGGTGAAGAGCCCAGACACTTCCCACAGACATACTCCTATCTGCCTGCATACCTATTACGGATCACGGACTCGCAAAGGGGCGGCCGGGGTGGTCAGAATTGATGGGTTTGATTGGCAGCGGATGGACGAGTTGGGCGCAGAAACACGGAGTGAAAGTTGGCGCACTGTCCTTGACCTGTGCGCACCAGACACTTTGACGCGGCCTGGTGAAGGTTTAGCGATCCACTGAGAGGAGAGAAGCCGACTGGAGCATGCAGAGGACCGGCTCTTATTGCAGGGGAACCGTGAGCCGAAAGGGAGAGACGGCCACAGTACTCTTGGTGACTGGAACTGCTACTGCTTTGGGGAGCGTTTTGCGGGAATACCATTCGAGCCGTCAGAATTTGATCGAGGGCTTGTCGGCCCGAAGGAGCGGCACGCAGCAGTATAATGCAATCTGGGCTCCATCCGCCCCGTCAGCCATCCACGATGATGAAAGCTCAACTGGCTGGTTGGCCAAAGACAATGAGCGCGCGCAAAAGCCAGCACCAAAGTCGTCAACGGGCTGAGAATCTGGTTGGCCAAGGACAATGAGCGCGAAAGCCAGCGCCAAAGTCGTCAACGGGCTGAGAATCCACAGTGGAGACCCGACAACGCACCCAGAAGTCTCGATTTGGGGCCAAGATGATCTTGTTGGGCGTGATTAGCCTCGTTCGACAGCCCAATGACGGCCCCCTTGACCAATTTGCCATGGGTCTAGATGTTGATGAAAAGGCGATAGAGTTTGGGCCGACTCCGGCTCACCATCGTCCGTCGTCCGTGGGAGGCAGGACGAGGTATAAACATACTTGATGACATGTCGCCGCGCAGCAGTTGTTTCTGGACAAGACGAGACGAAGCCTTGGGTGCTTGGACCTGGCAAATCATGCCTGGACAGGAGCGTAGTCAATGTATTTTCAAGCGAGAGACGATTGGAGCGACGCGGGACTAGGGCACGCGTTTGCAGAGTCGGACACGCACCCTTTGTTTTCGAGGTTGATGGCGCAAAAGGTAGCAGGGGTGGCCATGCGTCGAAAGTCATCCGCGTTGAAAGTCATCCGCGTCGAAAGTCATCCGCGTTGAAAGTCATCCGCGTTGAAAGTCATCCGCGTTGAAAGTCATCCGCGTCGAAAGTCATCCGCGTC
>AFQZ01001123.1:0-16522 GCA_000222935.2 Aciculosporium take MAFF-241224
TATCAACTTAAAGAATAATTATATAAGTAAGTAGCTATATTAATATAATAATTACATAGGTATTAAATCAACTTAATAAAGATAAAAGCAGCTCTGGCATTACTATAGTATAAGATATTATACTATAGCTAAAAACCCTAGTACTTATATTAAAGAATAAAATAAAAAAACCTATAAAAATAAGATAAACTTACCTTAATAACACTATAAGTAATTAGTATTATTAGCCTAAACCCTAGTATACTTAAATCTAAGATATTAATATATAAGCTAATAAAGAAAAAGAGTTAAATTAAGAACTTAAGAAAGCTATAAAAAAACTATACCTTATTTAAAAGCATATATAACTTAAGAAAATATAATAGGACTTAATAAACCCCTTAGTAACTATACTAGAGAAGCCTAGTCTAACTGCTTTTATCTAGGCAGATACTTTAGGTAATTAATTAATAGTAACTTACTTATAATATAGCCTTATAAAAGTATAATTAAAAGCCCTAGTTTATAAAGAAAATAGCTATAAAAACTTATAATTTTTCTTTATAGACTTAAACATAGCTTTTATTATAAATAAAGTAACCTTTATAAATAACTTAACTAAGGTTACTTATATTAGCAGTTACTTAGTAAAGAAAGCAAAGTAATAATAAAATAAGTATATAGCTATAAATAGTATTATAAACTTTAATAATTATAGCTAGAAGGACTTTATTATATAGCTAAAGGACAGAGTAATAAATAAGAATATATACTACCTAAAAGTAATAAAGTTACTACTAGAGTTATAATAATAAAATAATTAGCTATTTATAGTATTTATTAAGATTTAAGGAAAAATAAAAAGGGAGTTACCTAAAGATATCCCTAAGAGAATCCAGATTTATATGTTTATTAATAGCTTAAATTATATAATAAGGAAGCAGGTCCTTAGCTAAGAATTCCCTAAGTTTTAAGTATACCTTATTAAACAGTGTTATAAGGTAAAAGTAGCTATTAAGGGGTATAATAAAAGACCCTATCCCTATAGAAAATAAGCTAGGTTAATATTATTATTAAAGGATAAGCAGGGGATAAGTAGTAAGAGAGAAATAACCTAGGGCTAGTAATCTTATTCTTATTTTAAATATAAAAAATACAGCTATATTACTCCTTATTATAAAGCACCTAATTATAAGATATATAGATTAAATAAGCATATAATAAGTTTATATTATAGTAACTATAAAAAAGCAGTATAAACTATAAACATAAATATAATACTAGTAACTATAATATGTGCTTAGGGATATATTATTATAGTTAAACCCTTAGGCTAAATTAAGGACTTTAAAAATAAAATTAATAACTCTTAAATAAAAATAAGAATAAAACTATAGTAAGAAGAAAGCTAGATAATAGTAAATATACTATTTAACCTAGGAGTAATAAACTTAATAATATATCTAAACTTATTATTTAAAGCTAACTAAAGTAGGGTAAAAGCAGATAAAGTAAAGCTAAAAAGTGCCTTACTAATAGAACTAAAGCACTAAAGTATTATAAATAGAGTAGTATAAATAATAAATAATATAGGTTATAATAAATTCTATTAACTTTATTATTATATAGTAAATACTAAAGAGGGACTAATCTTAGAAATAAACTAGGCTATAAACTATAAGCTAAAAGTACTATTATAAGTATTAGATTATTAAAGATATTTAGTAATAAGGGAATGCTTAAAGCTAGTTACTAGCTTATAATAGATTTACTATATAAAAGAAGTAGTAGGTATAATACTAATTCTTAGCTAATATATAGTGTAACTATTTATCTCCTAAAAAGAGCTAAATAAAAATAAAATAAATAAAGAGGTTATTATAAAGATACTCTTACTAAAATATAAAGAATTTATAAATATATTTTTAAAGTAGTTAGCTAGTAGGCTACTCTCTTTAAAAGGAAAAACTTATATAATAGAATTAATAAAAGAGAAATGCTACTATAAGGGCTAATTTATAACCTAGTAGAGAAAAAGCTATAAGTTTTTTATAAATACTTAGTAAATATATAAATAAAAGGCTAGATAAGAAGATTAATAAGTTTAATAGGAGCCCTAATATTATTTATACTAAAAAAGGGAGGATAACTATACCTTTATATAAATTATAAAGGCCTTAATAGGGTTATTAAGACGAATAAGACCTCTCTTCCCCTTGTATTAAAATTATTAAATAAATTAAGAGAAGTAATAATTTATATAAAGCTAGACTTAAAAGATGCTTACTTCTAAATATATATTTATAAGGGTAATAAGTAAAAGATAGCTTTTTAATACTAATATAGTTACTTTAAATATCTTATTATACCTTTTAGCTTAGTAAATACACCTACTACCTTCTAAGAATATATTAATACTATACTAGGAGAGCTAGTAAATATAATATATATTATTGATTTATATAATCTTCTAATTTATAGTAGTAATATAGCTATATATAAGGAATATGTTAAACTAGTCCTATAGAGATTATATATTATAAAGCTATATATAAACCTTAATAAATATAAATTCTTAATAATAAGGATTAGCTTCCTTAAATTTATTATTATACTAAAGGGTATTAAAATAAAACTAAAATATATTAAGGTAGTAATAAAATAGCTACTACCTAGTAGTATACTAAAAATATAAATCTTTCTTAGGTTTATAGGGTTTTATTAATAGTTTATTAGAGTATATAATAAAATTATTATCTTATTAATAGACCTTTTAAAGAAAGGGTTTAAAGGGATCTTTAAACTACCTTATAATATATAAGCTATATTTAAGATACTAAAATAAAAGTTTTTAAAAGTATTAGTCCTAGTTTATTTTAATTTAATAGCCCCTTTTTAAGTTAAAATAAATACCTTAGCATTTACTATTAGTATAGTATTAGTAATATTAGTACTAAGTAATTAGCACTTAGTTAAATATTTATTATAAAAGTTATCAGGTTTTAAACTTTATTATGTAATACTTAATACTAAGTGACTAGCTATATAAGAAGCTTTTTATATATAGAGATATTACCTAGCTTACTTATAGTATTTAATAAAAGTAATTATTAATTACTTAAACTATAAATACTTAGTAATAAAACTAAAGCTTTTTAGTAAATAGGTTATAATATTAAATAAACTTTATTTATATAATTTTATAATTAAGTATAGGCTAGGGAAGTTAAACCTAGCTAATAAATTATCTTAAAAACTAAACTACTTCTTAAAAGCAGCTATAATAAAGGCATAGTTATTATACTTACTAATATTTTTAAATAAGTTTATAGAAAAAAAGCAGAGTAATAATAGTACTAATAAGGTAGTATATATAATAATATTTTAAGGTATAAAGGCCTTACCATAAAAGATATAAAGAGAGAGTAGTATAAGAGCTATATATTTAAGTAGTATATTAATAGTAACCCTATTTAATAATATAATATTTAAGAGTTTAAAGTAAGCTAGTAATACGAAGACCTTTTTAGTTATATATTTAAGTAGTATAAGAGCTATATATTTAAGTAATAGATTAATAGTAACCCTATTTAATAATATAATATTTAAGAGTTTAAAGTAAGCTTATAGTAAAAAAACCTCTTTAGCTATGCATTTATAAATATAGTTTATATAGGTATATAGTAATTTAGTAGTAAGACTAATAATAATTAAAAGATAAAGTGCTATTAAATATACTAAAGAGCTATTAGGTAAACCTATTATAATAGTAATTTAAAAAGCATAAAAATAAGATCTATTATATAAAACATAAATAATACTGCTTAATAGCAGTAATATAATAGTTAAAAAGCACTAAGTAATTAATAAAAACAGTTTACTATGTTTTAATATAAGGGTATATATACTAGTAAGAATATATATAAAAATTCTAATACTTACTTATAATAACCTTATAATAAGATACTAGGGTATAAGCAAGATAATTTATAAAGTAGCTAAATAGTATTACTAGCTAGAATTATAAAAAAACATAAAAAACCACATAAGCTTATATTTAAACTATTAAGTTAATAAGCCTAGGTAATACTAACTTTATAATATATTAGCAATACTACTAATTTCTAGCAAACCCTTTTAAGAGCTTTTTATAAACTTTATTACTAGCCTTCCCTTAATAAAATAAGCTAGCAAAAAGGAGCATAATATAATTCTTATTATTATAAATAAATTTTTAAAATATACACTATATATAGCTATATTTATAAGGATAATAAGTAATAATCTTACTATTATCTTTCTTAAATATATATTTAAGGACTATAGTACGCTAAAAGAGATTATCTTAAGTAAAGGGATAATATTTACTAGTAGTTTTTAGAGAACCTTTAACTACTTATTAATAACTAAGCAATTACTTAGTATTACTTTTTACTTATAAATAAATAAATAAATAAAAAGGGTTAACTAAGTCCTAAAGTATTACCTTAAAGTATTTAGGGTATAAGAGCAAATAAACTAAGAAGACTACTTATATTTAGCTTAATATACTTATAATACTAGTAAGCACTTAGCTTATAGCTATTCTCTAGTAGAGTTATTATAAGGTTATTAGCTAAGGGGCCTAGACTATAGTATAAAGGCACTAAATATTATAAAAATATAAGCAGATATAAAGGTATAAGAATTATAATAATTATATAAGGCAACTAAGTAGCTACTTTATATAACTTAAGAATAATATATAAAGTACTATAATGTGATGGATTTAAGCTTGAAGCTCGGATCTACACAGCCGGAGAGCGGACGGCTTTATGTAAGCAATATATAAGCAGCTCGGGACCTAGTTACACATATAACTATAAAAGCAGGGTTACTAGAATTAGATAGATCTTTTCCTTCTTTTCCTCTTTATAAATAATATTCTTATTTAAGTTACTAGCTTTATAGTTATATTTTAGTAAAACTATAATATATATTATTTATCCTTTTATTTTCTACCCTAGAAACCTTAATAGATATAATATAAAGGTTATACCTATAATAAACAAAATAATAATAAATGTATTACAACCTAACACTATAGCTAACCCAGCTAAGACTAGTACTATATAAGAGCTACTATGCCTTTAAAGTATAGTAATAGCATAGGAAATAATAAATAATAATATAGTAAATAAAATTACTAAGCTAAAATAATAGCTATAAATAGTATCTGCTTTGGCTATATCTTATAATACTTATATAGGTATTCTAGGCATAAGCAGATAGTAGCTAGCCTTAATAAAGATAAAACTAAAGAGAAAACTTATTAATATAAGTAACCCTTATAAGGGAAACCAGATTAAATATCTAGTATAAAGGAGCCTTTTAGCTTATAAACTTAAGGTAAATAGCGCCTTTATTAGGAATAATTAAGATAAATAGTGTTTTATTTACTAATGCTTATTAAATTAAGTTTAGGCTTAGGTTATACCCTTTTTTAAAGTAGGAAAATCTATTAATTACTTTCTAAAGAAGTTTCTAGTATATTTTAATATTTTATTTTTAAATCCTTATTAGGCAAAGCATACTACTATTAAACTAGATTAGGTTAAATAATAATCTAAAGAAAAATTTAATAATTTTTTTATTTACTTTAAATAAAAGCTAGTTTTAGTAGGAGAATACTATTAGGCAGAATTTATTAAACTATTTAAACTATATATAGCTTTAAATAAAAAGATACAGGACTACTATATAAAATATAATATTCTTTATATAAACTACTTTAAGGTAGTAAAGAGGTTATAAAGCATTACTCTTAACCTTAAATCTTTTAAGATAAAAGAATACTTAAAGGCATAATACTATATAATAACTAGATCCCCTTTAGCTATATTTTAAAATAGGGAAAGTAATATAAAAATAATAGGTATAAATATTATATTCTCCTTTAAGTAAAAAAAGACACGTGCTAAGTAGGTTTTAGCAGAGGAAATGTAATCTTAATATAATAACAAATAGTGCTTATACTATAAAGTCACTAGATATTAATTAAAGGTATACTGCCTTCTCCCTATACATTCTTTAAAGACTAATATACATATAGTTAATATAACTATACCCTAGGTTAGGTCTAAAGTTAAAAATAACTTAAAAAAAAACAGCCCTTAAGCTTAAGGCTTAGTAAGAAAAAGGAAAATAGTAGTTAGCTATTATAATTACTATAAAAGGCATATAAACAGATAAAAAAAAAATAAACTCTAATCCTTTTTTACTACTAGTTTTATTTAATAAAATAGCCTTTACTAATATATAAGTAAATAATAGGTATAATAGCTATATTACTATAAGTAAATCTTTGATATAAAGTATAGGATTTTCTATATTCTTATTAGCCTAATCTTAAACAATTTAAATAGCTATTTTTATTAAAAAGCAAGGCTAAAATGGCTATAACTAAGGCTTAACTATAATATCTAGGGTTACTTAGTTTACTGCTAATATAAATAAATAGAGTTTTCTAGTCTTAGTATATATAATCCCAGGTCTTACCTAGTTATATATCTTAGGAACCCTATAGTTAAAGTAATATAATATTATAATTTATATAGCCTAGGAGTTACTTATAGTCTGTTCTTTAAGAAACCTTTAGGTATAAGTTATATTTACTAAAAAGGTAGTAACTTTAATAATTATAGTATTAGGTTTAATATATACTAAAATAGCATAATAAGTAGTAATAAGAAAAGAAAAAGATATATAGTTTCTAGCTACTAGCTTATAAAATATAACCTTAATACTTAACATTTTTATACCTAAACCGGACCTAATTAAAATACTTTTAGACTACCTGCTAGAAGAGCTCTAGGATTTTAAAGACCTATTTAATAAGGAAAAGGTAAATATATTGCTATTATATAAAGAGACCGCGGACTATTATATTTAATTACAGAAAAACCCTAATAGTATAAACCCTAAGCTTCCTTAGGCTCCCTTATATAATATACCTTAAAAGCAGCTCTTAAAGATATAAAAGTAAATTATAGATCTTATAAATAAAGATTAAATATAAGCTAGCTCTTTATTAGCTAGGGCTTTAGTCTTACTTATTAAAAAGGCAGGAGAGGGTTAGTAATTTTATATAAACTATTAGGAATTAAATAAAGTTATAGCCTAGAATAAGTACTCCCTTCCTTTAATTAAAAAGACCCTTTACTTTCTAGCTAGGGTAAGATACTTTACTAAGCTTAATATTTATATAGCCTTTTATAAGCTATAGATTACTAAAGAAAACAAGCAGTTAATAGCATTTTAAATATAATTTAAACTCTTTAAGTAGCTGGTTTACCCTTTTAGTTTAGCAGGAGTACCTGCTATTTTTTAATAATATATTAATAATACCTTAGAGAATACATTAAGAGACTTTATAATAGCTTATTTAGATAATATCCTTATTTATACTAGGGGCTTTAAGAAAGACTATATAGTAAAAGTATAGGAGGTCCTATAATAACTAAAATATATAGGGCTATACTTAGATATTAATAAGTATATATTTATAATTATAAAGGTAAAGTACCTAGGATTTATTATAAAAGCTAGAAAGGCTATCTACTCTAACCTAGAAAAGATTATAGCTATTTAAGATTAAGAGTCCCCTTAAATAGTTTATAAGGTATAAAGCTTCTTAGGCTTTATAAATTTTTATTAGGAGTTTATCAATAACTTCTTAAACCTTATAAGCCCTTTAACTAACCTTATTAAGAAGGCTACTAGGTTTTACTAGTCCTTAAAATATAAAAAGGTATTTTAGGCGCTTAAAGCTGCCTTTATTTTATTTCTAATTTTTATATAATAGGATTCTAACTTGGAGATATAAGTAAAGGCTAATTTTTCTAATAAGGCTATAAATAAATATGTCTTTTAATGCAATTTAAAGGGAGTATAAAGGCTAGTAGTATATTACTTAGTATAGCTAATAGCTATATAGCAGAATTATATAATTTATAATAAGAAGCTCTTTAGTATTATTTCCTGCTTAAAGGTATAGTTAGCTAAGCTAAGAAGCATAGCCTAGCTATTTATAATTCTTATAAATTATAAGAACCTAGAGTATTTTATAGCTCCCTAGGAGATATTTAAAAGATAAGCTAAATAGGTAGAAATATTATATCTTTTTAACTATTACTTATGCTATTACTTAGGTATATAGGTAGGTTAGCTAGATGCTCTGTCCTAATAAGACTAAGATTAGAGAAAAGGAAGACAGCTAGTAGGTTATATATTTTGCCTAATTTAGAGGATATTAAAGATAGTTTAAGAGTTAGGAGCTAATACTATAAACCTAGTTAGGGTATAAATAATAGGCAAACTAAAGAAAAGTAATAATTAGAATAAAAATAACCTAGATAATTTAGAGATAATAGTAGGTTTTAGTCTAAAGGTTTTAAGTCCTCTCTTACTAAGCTTTAATTTGTTTTAGAATAAATAGCTTTAGAATCTATAGGACTAAGGGGTTACTAAGGATAATTTATATTAAATCTAACTAAAAGTAGTACTAATAGTAAAGCAGAAGTTTCCTATATTTATAAAAACCTAGTTATAAATAGTAAATTATACTTTAAATATATAAAGAGCACTATAATTTTAGGGACAGCTTTAGATATCTTATTATAAGCCTCTTACTACCTTACTTATATAGTAGGTTTATAACTTGCTTATATTAGGCTACTTAGGGTAAAATACTACTTTCTAGGCACTATATAGGAATTATTACTAGGACAGGATATTAAAAAATATAGCATAGTATATATAGAACTACTATTACTTTAGTAGGCAGAAGAGCTAATAACTTTATTAGGGTGTATTAAAGCCTATACTAGCTATAAACTATTACTAGTTATAAATCTTAGTGGATTTTATAACAGAACTTCTAGCATATAATAAGGTATTACTATGATTTTTAATAGTTATTATAAACTGTCTCTTAAAGTATATATAACTAAAGGCAATAATAAGTATAGCAGCTGAAGCATATATAAAATTGTTTAAATATTACTAGTAGCATTTTTATAAATTCCCCTGTTAGATTATTTCTAACTATAGTTTAGATTAGCTTAGTTGGTTTTAAACTATACTTTATAAGCAGGTAGGTATTAAGTAACTATTATTTACATCTTATTATCCTTAGACAGATAGTAATATAAAACAGGTAAACTAGGAGATATAAGCAGTCCTATAAGTAGTTATTGCCTTTTTATAGCATAACTAGGCTAACTATTTACTAGCTTATTAAATAGCGCTTAATATCTAAATCTTTATAATAACTAGTATAAGTATAAACCAGGTGCTAAAAGGCTTTAATATTAAATTAGTTTAGTATATACTAAATAAGACTAGAAGTCTAACCTTACTTAAGAGAAAAGCTATATTATTCCTAAAATATATTTAGAAGAGAATAGTAATAGTATAAGCTATAATTAATTTTATATAATAATAGTAGTAGGATATAGTAAACATTTTCTAGTGTCTAGCGGAACGTTACTAAATAGGGGATTTTATATAGTTAAATCTTTATTATATAAAAATAAACCATTCTAGCTAAAAACTTAACTAAGTAAAAGCAAAATATAAGGTCTTAAAAACGCTAACTCTACTTACTATTTATTTTAATATCCTATAGGAAATATACCTGGTTTTTTATATAAACCTTATTAAGAGGATAGCTACTAATCTGCTTTTATTATAATACCTAGCTAATTTTGAACTAGGCCTAATACTCTTGCTTTATAAGAATAATTTAAATTTAGTAGAATATAAGATTAAGAAAATAGTAGTAATAAGAAATACCTAGGGTTAGGGTAACTAACAGGATATATTAGTAAAGTAAGCAGGATATATCTAGCTAATATAAGAACCTTTAAGAACTTTTTTAGATATAGTAGTACTAGAGCATTATAAGGTATAATAAGGTAATATATACTATAATAATAGGCCTGTATAAGGGGCAACCTAATTGCTAACTATAATACTTTACTTTAACCCTTAGATAATAAAAAGGGAGCTATATAATAGATTTAAGCTTAAAGCTTAGATCTATATAGCCAGAGAGCGGACGGCTTTATATAAGTAATACGCAAGCAGCTTAGGCCCTAGTTGTATATATAACTATAAAGGCAGAGTTACTAGAATTAGATAAATCTTTTCCTTCCCTTCCTCTTTATAAATAATATTCTTATTTAAGTTACTAGCTCTGTAGTTGCATTCTAGCGAGACCATAACATATAATAAGAAAAAAGGCTTAATAAGTTTTTTACTAAGTAATTATATACTCTTATTAACTAAGAATATTAACCTTTAATAACTAAGTAAAAAGCTTATAGTAAAGTATTTAAAACCTTTTAAGGTTTTAGAAAAAGTAAGCGTATATAAACTAGCCTATTATCTAGAGCTTTTAAATAATATACGCCTATATAATATATTTAATATTATAAGTTTAAAGCTATATAAAGGTCTAAATTCTAATAATGCTATAGTAATATTATAGCTACTTATTTATAACTAGAAATTATATAAGGTTAAGCATATTATAATATATAAGTATTAAGGCAAGTAATGTAAATACTTAGTAAAGTAAAAAGACTATAATAAATTAGAGAATTCCTAGGTATTAAAAAGGAACTTTAATATATAAGATATTATAATAAATTATAAAAAGAGAATAGTAGCAAGATAGCAAAGTATATATATAACATATTATAAGAGACATTGGTAATATTATAAGAGTTAATATTAAGAAAGCAGTAAGGTAGCGGAGTATATATACAACACATTATAAGAGATATTAGTAATATTATAAGAGTTAATATTAAGAATAAGTATAAGCTAGAATCTAGTAAAGACCTTACTATAAGGGTATTATAAGATTAGATTTACTATTAAAAAGATAGAAAGCAGAGTAGGCTTAGTATAATATATATGTTTAGCAAAGTCATAATAAATAATAATATAAAAGTTATATATTTAAGAAAAGGGGCTTACTAGGTTATAGTAAGAGAGTTATAAGGGAGCAGAAACTAAGGCCTAGGACTACTTATACTAATTAAGGGCAATTATAAATAAGAGAAGGTGCTCTGTTAGGAAAGTTATAAGACAAGAGCATAAGGGTATAAAGACCTACTAGGGCAAGCTACGCCCTAGCTATACACAGGTATATAGGGGAATAGGCCTTATAGAGAGATAGAAAGGCCAGCAAATATAACATTTATATTACTAACCCTACCTACAGCTATCTAGCTTTAAGTACGCTTAACTATAGCCTTTACTTTACTAGTAGACCTCCAACCGTGACAGTAAGGTTTTCTTTAATTTATTTCTATAACTTCTATATTACCTTTATTACTTTATATACTTTCTCCTATAATTTTACTACTCTTTTAATACTTTATAAGATTTTATAAGCTAAGGTTTTACTAATAAGGTTCTTAGTTTTAGGTTCTAGCTTATACCTTATTATAATATTAAACAGTTCCTTAGTATTTATTAATTCTTAGAATACTTATGTCTTCTTACTAGTTTTAAAGATTTATAAGTCCTTAAAAGATTATAACCTTCTAGCTAACTACTCTTCTTTTTCTTTAGGCATAATAGGCTTCCTTATTATTAGAGAACCTTTTATCCCTTATATAGTCTAATCTATTATCTTATTTAGGTTAATTAAATCTTTAGGTATTATAAACACTTCGATATGTTTTAATATAATAAGATTCTCTGTTTCTTTATTATTTTTATCATTCTAAAGGTCTAGGTAAGTAAAAGACTTATAGTAAACTAACTTATTACTTCTTAAGAATTCTTTACTTAGTACTAAAGTCTGCTTTAGTAATAATATAAGTTATATAATAATAGCTGGTTATTTCTTTTATTTCTTACTAAATAAAGCTGTTTTTTGTGTTTTATTAACTCCTAAGGTTTCCTTAGGGTTATTATTTAGATTAGGACTAAAAACTATAGTTAAAAAAGTACCCCTAATACTTAATAGCTTTATAAGTTAAAAAGCCTTTAGTTTCTTAATAAGTGTAATAATAAGCAAGGTTTCTAGCTCTTTTAAAGGTATTATAGTAGTTAAAGTCTCTGGTTTTATAAGAGGTATAGTCCTAGGCAGGGTAGTTCTAATCCTTAATAATATTACCTTAGGTTTAGTTACTAATAGTTTAAGAAGCCCTTCCTTCTTAGCCTTTTTTAGCATTTATTATGCTAAAATCAGCTTATCCCTAAAGTATAAGTAATGTAAGGAAACTAGATTAACTAGTTATAGTAGTTTTAAGGTCTAGTAAATCTTTTCTTTATAAAATTTATAACTTCCTAAGCAGGAAAGGTCCTTAACCTTATTATTAATAGTTACTAGTCTTCCTCTTAAACTAAAAGGGTTAGGATTCTGCTTAAGGTATTTATAAAAGGTATAAATATAGTAAAACTTTCCCTTAGTAATAGTTATAATGCGTGTTTAGTAGTTGTTTAATTCCTAGTACTAGCTTATTAACTTAGACATAAGTTTTATTAAATCCTTCTTACCTCTTAGCTTATAGCCTTGCTTATAGGTAGTAAATTTAACGTTTTAGCATACTACCTTACTTATTAATAACAATAACCCTAACTCTTTAACTAATATAGTCTTACTAGTTAGAACCTAGTAATTTAGTAATTTAACTTAGTATATCTTATTAATTAAAAGCAGTAAGCCCTTAATTTTAAGTTAAAACCTTATATAAAGGACGTAAGTAATTACTACTAGTTATTACATAGTAGTATTGTTATATAGTTAGTTAAAAGTAATTATAAAGCTGTTATTAATATAATTATAAAATAGTTATTAGACACACCTGTTTAAACTGTTATAACCTATCTAGTTAAGTGCATTATATAAGGTTGTTGTTCTTTTACTAGCTATCAGACAAATCCGTTATATATATATATGTATGGATCCGTCATGACGGGTTATCCCATAACAGTAACTAGTAAGGTACTAGATTTTTATTTATATACTAAGAAGACTTTAAAGGATAAAATGCTAATATTTTTAAGAAAATTACCCCTAAGGTCTAATAAGTATTTTAAGATATTCTTTAAGACTAAGGCATTAATATATAAGAAGGATTATAAAGACTAATTAACTAGGTACTTGCTAATTTAGTTAGTATAAATAATTTTGTTTTCTTTTTTAATAGAAAGCTCCTAATAGAAAACAACACTATTAACATAATAACATTAATAATAACTAAACCTAAACCTCTTAACCCTCCTACTAATAAAATAATAATACCCTCTCCCCTAGAAAAACAAATTATATTAAAGAAAATCACTAATATAGACTAAAAAGCCTTAAACTCTCTTACTAAGGTTTATAATAAGAAAAATAAGTATTTTAAAGCACTTTTTAACTTTATATATCTAAAAGTCCTAATCGTTAAGGATATTTACATAGTATAAGGAATTTCCTACAAGTTATACCTGTTTATACTATTAATAATACTTATAAGTAATGCTTATAAGTATTATCCTAAGAAATTTAGTAGAAAATTTATTTTATTTAATATAATAACTAAGCAAATAAAGGAAAAATTTAAGACTAAAAAAAATTAAAAATTCTACTAAATATAATTTTAAGAGATAAAGTTTTATTATATTATAGCTAAAAATCTAGTAAAGACTAAACTTAAATATTTAGAATTAATAATTTAATAACTCTTAGACCTATTTAATAGTTTTTATTACCTATTTGAGAAAGATATAATCCTTAGGCACTAACTAGAAATATCTGTTTAAAATAGCCCTAAATTTAACTAGATAACTTACATTTAAACCAATACCTATAAAGGTATAGTTAGTAATATTTACCGCTACCTTATAATAAAAAATATAATAAAACCTGTTTTACAATTATTTATAAGCTAATAGATTATAAGAGAAAGTAACTACTAATATTAAAACACTACCCTAAGTACTAATATAGTCTTATTTACTAACTAATAATATTTATAAGCTTCCTAACCTTAAAATAAAGCTAGATTTGAGAAATACTTTATTCATTATAAAGAAGTATATTAGTTAACTAACTATCCTGTTTTTAAATAAAAGAAAGTAAAGGAAACTTAGTAAAGTAACTAAAGGCATAAGTCTTCTCCTTTTAAATGCTAATTTTATATATTCTTATAAGCATTTAAAGGTAAAGACAAAGAGTTATTACTACCAGACAGTAGTAATAAGAATAAATATAAAAAAGCTGGTTAAAATATAGTATTTATTACCTTTAAAGAAGAAAAAGCATAAAGTAATAGAAAAGCATAAGAAACCCTTATATTTATAACTTTCTTTATATAAACACTTAATTCCCCTCTCTTTTCTGCCTTAATGTTATAGTCTCGCTAGAATGCTCCTACAGAGCTAGTAACATAAATAAGAATATTATTTATAAAAAAGAAGAGAAGAAAAAGATCTATTTAATTTTAGTATCCCTGCCTTTATAGTTATATATATAACTAGGGCCTAAGCTGCTTGTATATTGCTTATATAAAGCCATCCGCTCTTTAGCTATATAAATCTAAGCTTTAAGCTTAAATCTATTATATAGCCCCCTTCTTACTATTTAAGGGTTAGAGTAAAGCATTATAGTTAGTAATTAGGTTGCCCCTTATATAGGCCTATTATTACTATATATATTTCCTTATTATACCTTATAATACTCTAGTGCTGCTATATTTAAAAAACTTTTTAAAGGTTTTTATATTAGCTAAATATATCCTGCTTACTTTACTAATATATCTTATTAGTTACCCTAGCCCTAGGCATTTCTTATTACTACTATTTCCTTAATCTTATATTTTACTAAATTTAAATTATCTTTATAAAGCAAGAGTATTAGGCCTAGTTTAGAATTAGCTAGCTATTATAATAAGAGTAAATTAATAGCTGCCCTCTTAATAAGGTTTATATAAAAAACCAGGTATATCCCTTATAGGATATTTAAATAAATAGTAAGTAAAGTTAGCATTTTTAAGACCTTATATTTTGCCTTTACCTAATTAAGTTTTTAGCTAAAATGGTTTGTCTTTATATAATAAAGATTTAATTATATAAAATCCCTTATCTAGTAATATTCTGCTAAACACTAGGAAACATTTACTATATCCTATTAATATTATTATGTAAAATTAATTATAGCTTATATTATTACTATTCCCTTCTAAATATATTTTACAAATAATATAGCTTTTTCTTTAAGTAAGGTTAAGCTTCTAGTCTTATTTAGTATATACTAAACTAATTTAATATTAAAGCCCTTTAGTACCTGGTTTATACTTATACTAGTCACTATAAAGATTTAGTTATTAAGCACTATTTAATAAGCTAGTAGATAGTTAGCCTAGTTATGCTATAAGAAGGCAATAACTACTTATAAGACTACTTATACCTCTTAGTTTACCTATTTTATACTACTATTTATTTAAGGATAATAAGATATAAATAATAGTTACTTAATACCTACCTGCTTATAAAGCATAGTTTAGAAGCAACTAAGCTAATCTAAACTATAATTAGAAATAATCTAATAGGGAAATCTATAGAAACGCTACTAGTAATATTTAAACTATTTTATATATATTTTAGCTGCTATACTTATTATTACCTTTAGTTATATATACTTTAAAAGACAGTTTATAATAACTATTAAAAAGTATAGTAATACCTTATTATATACAAGGAGTTTTATTATAAAATCTATTAAGATTTATAACTAATAATAGTTTATAGCTAGTATAGGCTTTAATAAACCTTAATAAAGTTATTAGCTTTTATGCTTATTAAAGTAATAGTAGTTCTATATATACTATACTATATCCTTTAATATCCTATTTTAGTAATAATCCTTATATAGTACCTAGAAGGTAGTATTTTGCCCTAAGTAATCTAATATAAGTAAGTTATAAACCTACTATATAAGTAAAGTAGTAAGAGGCTTATAATAAGATATCTAAAGCTATTTCTAAAATTATAGTATTCTTTATATATTTAAAGTATAGTTTACTATTTATAACTAGGTTTTTATAAATATAGGAGACTTTTACTTTACTATTAGTACTACTTCTAGTTAGATTTAGTATAAATTATTCTTAATAACCCTTTAGTCCTATAAATTCTAAAGCTATTTATCTTAAAACAAATTAAAGCCTAGTAAGAGAGAACTTAAAACCTCTAGTCTAAAACCTATTATTATATCTAAATTATTTAGGTTATCCTTATTTTAGTTATTACCTTCCTCTAACTTGCTTATTATTTACATTTTAACTAGGTTTATAGTATTAGCTGTTAGCTCTTAAACTATTTTAAATATCTGCTAAATCAAGTAAAATATATAACCTACTAGCTATTCCCTCTTACTTTAATCTTAGTTTTATTAAGATAGAGCATTTAGCTAACCTACTTATATACCTAAGTAATAGTATAAGTAATAGTTAAAAAGAAATACTATTTCTGCTTATCTTACTTATCTTTTAAATTA
>AFQZ01001122.1:0-16526 GCA_000222935.2 Aciculosporium take MAFF-241224
AACACACGTCCTTCCTCCCCCTTTCCCCCTTTTCGTCTCTCTTTCCAATCGCCCATCTTTTCTCTTCTCCCGTTCCCCCTTTTTCCAAAAAGCGAACCTTTTCGTCACCATCATCATCATTCTGATCCATCTTCAAGATCATCGGCGGCGGCATCATCGGCCTCTCCATAGCCCACCACCTCTCCCTCCGCCCCGGCACCTCCACCCTCCTCCTCGAGCGGCACCCCGCCCTCGGCACCGAGACCTCCTCCCGCAACAGCGAGGTCATCCACGCGGGGCTGTACTACGGCCGCGGGACGCTCAAGACGGCCATGTGCCTCCGGGGGCGGGCCCTCCTGTACGGGTTCTGCGCGCGGCACGGGGTGCCGCACCGCCGGACGGGCAAGTGGATCGTCGCGCAGACGGACGCGCAGAGGGCCGAGCTGGAGCGCGTCTTTGGGCACGCGCGCGGGCTGGGCATCCCCGTGCGCTGGCTCCCGCGCGGGGAGGTCGAGAGGCGCGGGGAGGGGATCCGCGCGGACGGGGGCGCGCTGGAGTCCCCGGCGACGGGCATCGTCGACGCGCACGCCCTGATGGGCGCGCTGGAGGGCCTGCTGCGGGATGACGGGCGGCGGCTGACGCTGGGGCTGAGCGCGCGGGTCGTCGGCGTGAGGAGCCTGTCCGGGTCCGGGTGGGAGGTGGACGTGCGGGACGAGGGGGGCGGTGGCGGTGGCGGTGACGACGGTGCCGACGGCGACGGCACCGTCACCGTCACGTCCGAGACCATCATCAACGCGGCGGGCCTCGGCGCCGTCGACATCCACAACATGATCGTGCCGGCGGCGCGCCGGAAGAGGCTGTACCTGGCCAAGGGGAGCTACTTCGCGTACGCGGCCCCCCGCCCGGCCATCTCGCGGCTTGTCTACCCCGCGCCGGACCCGGGCGCCGCCGGCCTGGGCACCCATCTGACGCTGGACATGGCCGGGCGGCTGCGCTTCGGCCCAGACGTCGAGTGGGTCGACGACCCGGCGGATCTGGCCGTCACCGACAAGAGGCTGGCCGAGGCTGTGCGCGAGATAAAGACGTACCTCCCCGGCGTCGACGAGACGTGCCTCGTGCCGGATTATGCGGGCATGAGGCCCAAGCTGACGTATGGTGGCGCCGGGCAGATGGGCGACAACTTCAACGATTTTGTCATCCGCCTCGAGGACGGCTACGACGGATGGGTCAATTGCTTGGGCATCGAGAGTCCCGGACTGACGAGCTGCCTGGCCATCGGGGAACGCGTGAGCCAGCTGCTGTACGGGCCGTGAACCGGCGCTGGTATTTCTCTCGTCGTTTGCACAAGTGTATGCCCAGACACGGACTGCCAGACACGCATGAGACCTTGACGCCAGAGAGTCGTGCAGGGGCGCCTCGGGTTGCAAATATGGGCCTCGGTTTTGCTATATATAGGTGCCGCTTTCCTTGTCCATGTCCGGAGACGCTGCATCCCGGGGTTATCATACAAAACAAATCAGCATCATGACATGCCCAAGGAAAACGTATCCAATGGAATGGGCCCTTCATCATCGTCATCCAGGTATCCACCTCCCATCTTCCACACCCACACCCTCACCAACGCACGTCTTGTTCCGAGTCCCAAACTGGACAAGAAAAAATCAAATTCTGTAAAGCTGGCCAATTTCCCTCGTGATCCCCTCGAGACTGCCCATGCAGGCAGATGACTCTGCTTTGAAAAAGTCCCTGGAAACGTCTAGAAAAAAAAAAAAAAAAAAAAAAAACCGAACCGTCTTCGCCTAATCTGCGCTTCCAAGCAATATGATGCAAAACAGACCAACGATTCGGCCGAGAGCGTATAAGCAGCGAACCGCAATCCAAATCCAAGCCACAACGCCACTTATTGCCGTCCTTTTCACGTCGCTCAAGAGACTTACATGAGAAGAGAAATAAAAATAAATGAAAAAACGCCTATTTCAAGCCCCTTGGCCTGACTGAAAAACGCGACCAAAATATCGTGCTAGGTTAAAAAATGTTTGCCCTTTGTTTCATTCTTTTTTTAAAAAAGAAAAAAAAAGAAGAAAAGAAAAAAAGAAAAGAAAAAAGAAAAGAAAAGTCTTCCGACAAAGAGCCACCCCCCTTTTTCTTATTCTTGTCGGGCAAGGGACACACTCAGCTCATCGTAATGCTGGGCAAGAACTTCCGCCCATGAACGTTGAGTTGCAATTCGTAAATACCGTTTTGTGCGCCAACAAATCTTTGGTCATAAAAAATTAGCCATCTCTTGTGCTCCATTGAAGAAAAGGATGCTGCAAAAGAAGGAGAAAGGAAGCGGGCAGCAGTTGGGGAAGAAAAAAAAAAAAAAAAGAGAGAGAGAGAGAAGAGAGAGAGAGAGAGAGAGACGGCAGCATCAAAAATTATCGGAAAACACTTACAGTGTACGACCATCCTCAGACCAAGCCAGCCCAGCCGTGTTGTCAGGAGATGGAGGCACTTCAAAGACTCCGTGATTGGTTGCCAGAGTCCCCCTTATGGCGCTCTCCTCCCAACGATTCACAACCTGGTTTACCAGAGGCGTGAAAATTGAAGAGTCTTGGACCCCTCCATCATGTCTTGTTTGGAGTATTTCAAGCACGTTGAGATAAGACGAGTCCTGCCGATCTCTCTGATCCCGCATGGCTGTCACAGTCTCTTCTATCCTGTCCAACCAGCGCTGATCAGTGCCCCTGGCCCATCGACCGCCGTTGTCTCCTTCACGTGTGCTCTGCCGTGCGTTACGAGCGCCATCTTGCTGCTGTCTCTCTCGTTGTTCCCGATACGAGCCAAGAATGTCGCCCATGGCCCGACTAGTACTACTACTACGCTGCCGTGGGCGCTGAGGCGTCTCGCCATCCCCAGCACGGGGCCGAAGACTGGAGAGGGTAGTCCAAGTCAAGTCTGGAGGACCGCCGCGGGATTGTCCCTCGGAATCTCTGGCGCCCAACCGTTCGCGCCTCCGTCGGTCGCCCTGGATGGCTTCCAAGACAATCGTTTCGTTTGCCGTTAGCGGCTGATTGAGTGTCTCCAAGGTCTCGGCCGGTGGCCGAGCACGTGTTCCGCTAGAAGGCTGCGATGGATTCGCCTGGCGTTCTGCACTGTTGTCCAACAGTCGAGGATCAATCGTGTTTTGGTCCAAAATGTCAATATGCCGGAAGTCGTCAATCGCATTAATGTCAACAACCTGGAAAATGATAAAGTTGCTCCTCACGTCAGCAAAGCCGATATGACCCCTGTCCTCAGTCCAAGCGAGAATATCGAATGTTCCAGGACAGAAAGCCATATCTCGTATAGCTCCAGGACCACTCTCAGGACGAGATGACGACAAAGTAGCGATGAGGGGTTCTGCATATGGATCGAGTAGTAGTGTAGCGTCGAATATGGATATCGTCCCATGCTGTGTTCCGACAGCCAAATACGCGCCAGAGGGCGAGAAGCAGGCCGCAAAACTACCCCTACTATCCGAGCGGTCATCCTTTCTTTGACTCTTGAGCAAAAATCTCTGCCTTTGTTCCCATCTGTACACCCTAGCATGTGACGACCCTTCTGCTTCGGAATGTTCCTGCTCAGTCCGTTCGTGGACATACAGATACGGATCATCAAGAATGCCTATCATCATTCGTCCATCTGGGGAGATGATGGCTCTGTTGACAAAGTCTGGATACTCGACAACCTCGAGAGGATCTATTTTATCCTTCTGATCAAAGTCTTTGAGACTGACGAGGACGACGGTCTTGTCGTTATTAGCCAGCACAGCTACTGGCTCCGTGTGCGTGCCGGGATGTGGTTCAAAAGATGACGACGGGAACCATAGCGTGACACAGTTGACACGGACTTTTGCAAGCTTCATGCTCTTTGCCATCAAACTTTTATTTGATCGGCGCGCATGAGCCAGAAGGGCCAGTAGAGGGTCGTCACGTACATTTGCTTCACGGCTCCGTTGATGTCTTGTTTCGGCATCAAAATGCAGTCCCAACAGCGGTTGTCTATCGATGTCATTGGCCTCCTCCAATCTGATGGCGACGAAGTCGCCGGTCTCGCTTCCACAACAGAGCCACCCACTGTCAGCGACTAGGCATCTAGGGGCAAAGTTGAGCAATTTGATTGTCTCGCATTCGTTTGTAAATGTGTTGAGCCGCTGTACGTGGTTGCTGCCATTCCCACCGGGAAAGTAGACTATGTTGCGCTTTTCTGCACTGATCAAAGATCGCAGCTGCCAATGTCTGGTGTATATGTTTCATTGTTAGTGAGTGCATGTCCCATTGCAGCAATAGTGCTTGAAAGCCTAAGGGGGACGGGATGGAGGGAATGGTTGTATACGTATTACGCACTGCGATCGAACAGGTATCCGATAATGCTTGCGTCCCTCTTTGGAGACTATGGGCTCGGCCGGAGAGAACCTGCGACTAACCGCGTTGGAAAGTTAGTTTGTGCAATGCAAATTTTGGGCGACGCAGCAGACAGGCAATGGACCACAATATTTCTGCTTGGGCGGAAACAGGATTGAACGTACAGGCCGTCACCACTGCCGGCCATGTTGGATGCCAGTGTCCTGAACCTACGAACCCCCAGGTTCCGGAACTGGCAGCGTAGGAGGGCACTATGTGGAAAAAACTCGCGGCGCGATGTCCGAATCGAAAACCAGTCCAACTATATGAAAACCGGTAGACGTCCAAGGCCCGCCAAAGCCCGGCTTGACGCACCCGAAGTACCGTCAATCGAGAGGCGCGAGCGAGCCAGGCGTGGGAGCGTTGGTGTGCCGGCCGAGGGCAGGGATGTGGAGGAACCAAAGCAGAGCGGCGATGGTGGCTGGACCGGCCGAGAAAAGAACGGAAGTGACTGGCGGTGCAGATGGTTGAGAAGGACAGGTCTCGGAGGAAGTCAAGTCCACAGGTCCGGTTTAAAGTGGCGGCTGCGATGGTCTGGCAGCGTCGTAATTACGTGATGCAAGGAATTGTATAATGTGGTGCGACGAGTCGGTTCGGTGAGTCGGTTCGGTCTGGCGTGGGTATAGGCAGATCTTGTTTGGCCAGGCACTGAAGTTGGCGGGGCCCTGCCGGCAAGAGTGGCCAACTGCTAGGCACTGTTGGCTGGGTGGCTGCAGGCAGCCGGCAGAGACCCAAGATATGGCGGCCAATGACGTACATCCAATGGCCAAACTAAATTCGTTGCTCGGGGTCGCACTGGCAGCGAACAGCCGTTTGAAAGAAGAACATGAAAAATTAAATTAAACTAAAATAAAATTAAAATAAAATAAAATAAAATAAAATAAAATAAAATAAAATACAAATACAAATACAAATACAAATACAAATAAAAACTACATAGTTGATAAACCCGGCCTGAGAGCTGAGAAAAGGGCACCAAGGTCTCTCTCTGTACATAGTATCGACGCCTCTCCTGCCGTTGTCTTGCATGTACTACATGTGATTCCTAGCGGATCGGCCCATCGACAAAGGAATTTTGCAGACGCACTCAGGTCATTCGCCGGATCAACAGTTAGCCCGGCCAAGACCCGCATCCATAGTGGAGACCTCCTTCTCTGTGATCGCCGCCTTCCTTTGACTTCTATGGCCCGGTGTCATCCATTTTTCCGAGGCCAAAAAAAATTCACCATTTCCTCCGCCACCAAGAAATCCTCCATCACTCAATCCGCTTACAACCACTACCTCTCTTTCCTGTTCTTTGCGTAATTCCACCTCCTTTGGAGCAGCGCGCCATTATTGCCTGTCACCCCCCATTGTAATATATACATACACCCCTTCATCACATTCAAGATGCTGGCCTCGCGTCTGTCACGAGCTGTAAGTTTTTTTTCTGCGCCGCTTCGCAATTTCCTCCCGGGACTAAGCTTGCCACTCTGCCGCATTCTTGTGACATGTAGCTAACCCATGGCCTTTTCCATAGCTTCCCCGAGCTTCTCCCATCACTTCTCGCCCAGCTGCCTTTGCCAGGGCATCACTGGCTACCAGGTTTGCCCGCCATGAGTCCACTGCTGCGGCCGAAGGCGAGAAGGTGCAGGGCGCCGTCATTGGCATTGACTTGGGCACTACAAACTCTGCCGTTGCCATCATGGAAGGCAAGATCCCCCGCATCATCGAGAACTCAGAAGGTGCTCGAACCACTCCCTCGGTTGTTGCTTTCGCCGAAGATGGCGAGCGACTCGTCGGTGTTGCCGCCAAGCGACAGGCCGTCGTCAACCCAGAGAACACCTTGTTTGCAACCAAGCGATTGATAGGTCGCAAGTTCACCGACACTGAGGTTCAGCGCGACATCAAGGAAGTCCCTTACAAGATTGTCCAGCACACAAATGGCGATGCCTGGGTCTCTGCCCGTGGTCAAAAGTACTCCCCGTCGCAGATTGGCGGTTTCGTCCTCAACAAGATGAAGGAGACTGCCGAGGCCTATCTGTCCAAGCCTGTCAAGAACGCCGTCGTTACGGTCCCTGCCTATTTCAATGATGCGCAGCGTCAGAGCACCAAGGATGCCGGCCAGATTGCTGGTCTGAACGTTCTCCGTGTGGTCAATGAGCCTACTGCTGCTGCCCTTGCCTATGGTCTCGATAAAGAGGCTGACAGGGTTGTCGCTGTTTACGATCTCGGTGGTGGTACTTTTGATATCTCCATTCTTGAGATTCAGCATGGCGTTTTCGAGGTCAAGTCGACCAATGGTGACACCCACCTCGGTGGTGAGGATTTCGACATCCACTTGGTCCGACACATGGTTGCCGACTTCAAGAAGACGTCTGGTATTGACCTGTCTGGTGACCGTATGGCTATCCAGCGTATTCGCGAGGCTGCTGAGAAGGCCAAGATTGAGCTGTCTTCTTCTCTTCAGACTGATATCAACTTGCCCTTCATCACTGCCGATGCCTCTGGTCCCAAGCACATCAACATGAAGCTCACGCGCGCCCAGCTTGAGAAGATGGTTGATCCCCTCATCACTCGCACCATCGAGCCTGTCCGTAAGGCTCTGAAGGATGCCGGACTCCAGGCCAGCGAAATTCAGGAAGTTATTCTCGTCGGTGGTATGACCCGCATGCCCAAGGTTGCCGAGTCCGTCAAGAGCATCTTCGGACGCGACCCTGCCAAGTCTGTCAACCCTGATGAGGCTGTTGCCATTGGTGCCGCCATTCAGGGTGCCGTTCTCGCTGGCGAGGTCAAGGATCTTCTGCTTCTTGACGTGACGCCCCTGTCTCTGGGTATTGAGACAATGGGAGGTGTCTTCACTCGCCTGATCAACCGCAACACCACCATTCCTACCAAGAAGTCACAAGTCTTCACCACTGCTGCCGACTTCCAGACTGCTGTGGATATCAAAGTGTACCAGGGTGAGCGTGAGCTCGTTAGAGACAACAAGCTCTTGGGCAACTTCCAGCTTGTTGGCATCCCTCCTGCTCATCATGGTGTTCCGAAGATCGAGGTCACCTTTGATATTGACGCTGATTCTATTGTCCACGTACACGCCAAGGATCAGGCTACCAACAAGGACCAGTCCATCACCATTGCTTCTGGCTCTGGCCTCTCTGACAACGAGATTCAGCAAATGGTTGAGGACTCGGAGAAGTACGCAGAAGCTGACAAGGAACGCAAGGGCGCCATTGAAGCTGCCAACCGCGCCCACAGCGTCCTCAACGACACCGACCGTGCCTTGAGCGAGTACGCCGATAAGCTCGACAAGACTGAGGTTGATGATATCAAGGAGAAGATTGCATCTCTCCGCGAGTTCATTACCAAGAGCCAGTCCGGCGAGGGCACGGCTACTGCCGCCGAGATCAAGGAGAAGGCCGACCAGCTCCAGATGGCTAGCTTGAACCTCTTTGACAAGATGCACAAGGCCCGCAACGAGGCCAACTCTGGCGAGCAACAGGCCGAGGGCGAGAAGAAGGATGAGACCAAGCCTTGATTGATGACCTTTTTTTTTTTTCCGACAGACACGAGTTTCCCCAAGTTGGTGGGAAAGAACCCAAGTCCAGCAAATGCGGTCTGTTCGAATTTCCGTGTGACGTGGGGACGGCATAGATGGTTTTTTTTTTTTTTTTTTTTAAATTGTATCCATATCGCGCCGTTCAGGTGACATAGTTCTTTACAAGCTCTTTGGCCCATGTCTTCAATACCACGGTTGGCGAAATCTAGGCGTTGGAGTATCAAAAACTTGTTTGAGAGAACTTCTCTGGTTGCGTTACGAGACGAAGATAGCATGGCATCAATGGGGGACTATATTTGGATTGGCTCTTACGCAGTGTACTATTCGACTAGATGATAATAAGAATCCCCCCTCTGTAGTATTCCTGACGACTCACAAGGCCTTGTACGTGGAGCAATCTCGATGGCAGATTGTTGTACAGAATTTGCGGCAGCAAGTGGTACGTGAGCACAACAGACGGTATGTGCGAATGCGCAGTTGGTTGACTATCAGCTACGTACCTGGGTACCTACTTGTTAGGTGCTAGGTAGTAGATCAGGTTTAGTTAGGTACCTTCCCAAGGCAGGCGCCCATATGTAGCGCTTGACGACCTTCTCTTGTAGCCGGGTGCCCGTTCTTGACGGCATGCAAGCCCAAACCGTGTGTTGGAGGTTTGTCCTTGTCTCCTGGACAGCCACAGGTTTGCATGTCGAGTTTGGTCAAGGTCTTGCCGAGGAGAGGCATCAAGGCCCAGCGCGGGGCGTGATTCCAGGGTGAGTGGGTGCGGGAGGGGGAGGCCGTCTTTTTGTGGTGTTGATGAGTGGAGGGGCGAATGGGGGCATGTCGGTTGTGGTCTTTTGGAGGGGAGTGGTGGAGGAGGAGGAGGAGGGATGGGACGTCGTCGGATGACAAGGGGCAGGAAGAAGGGGGGGGGGAGAATGTCTTTGGACATTTTGAGCTTGAAAGCGAGGGGTAGCTAGGTAGGGAGGGGATACGGTATGCACTCTGCTGTTTGAGGTGATTACAGATTTACAAGGGGGGGGGGGGGACCGGAACAAGGGTAGGTACCTAGGTATTTGGAGCGTCTTTGCCGGGATGGCTGTTCGCTGGCTTGATGGGCTGGGGCGAGTGTGATTTCTATGAGGAAGGATTGTATTTTGCATCGTACTGTTATTTAATCATCCTACCCTGCCTTTTCTCGTAAAACCTTTTTTTTTTTTTTTTTTGCATCTCTCGAATCACAGACAGCTTCTTTCAACGACCAAATCCGAACCAGCTCTTCTTCTTGGGCTGCTCTTGGGCCTTGGCCGCTTCTGCTGTTCCAGACGATGGTTGGTGCGTTGTCCTCCCCGGGTAGTCGATGTAGTTCCACGCGACGTCTAGGAAGATGGGCTTGACGGGGATGAGGCCCAGCTTGGGGGGGAATTGCACAATGCTGCGCAGGTTCACGCGCGGTGGGTAGGTGTCGAGCGAGTCCAGGAGGGTCGGCTGCGCATCTTTCTTTGCTTCTTCGCGCTCGGCGTTGCGGAGATTGTGGATGTGGACAATGGCGCGGTAGCGCTGGAGCTCGCCGTTGACGAGGTTGCTTAGGAAGGAGACGGCGTCGGGGTGGACGTCGATGCTCAGGGGGTGCTGTCGGTTGCTGCTGTTGTCTTCGGAAGGCGGCAAATGATTTGAGGCTTCTTGCACGAGCGAGCTGGCGTGGTTGATGAGGGCGAGAGTGTTGACGGCGCTGCCGGCAATGGCGTGCGATCGGGCAATGGAGAGGCATCTGTGGAAAACATGGTTAGTGGTGTACGAGCACACGGTGCTGGCGGCCATCTTTGTTGGGCGTTCCCCTTTTGAGAGAGAAGATGACGTACTTGAGTGCTCCAAAGTAATTCTCGTAGCTATTGATCTTGGTGGTGAGCCCTTGGTCGGCAGCAACGCCTGGCAGCTCTTTGATCGACAGCAAGTTTTGAAGTGTGCCGTCGTAGAGCGCAACCTTTTCCTTCAACTTGGCGAGCTTCTTGCTGGTGGGGAGCTCTCGTGGTTTCTCTGCCTCACCCCCGGCATCTCCGTCCGGAGCCGCTTTTGCTTTCCTTCTCGATACGACGTACTCTTCTGGCCCGCCGTCATGTTGACCGGTGAGGACCCGGTTGCGGCCGATTCTCCAGCTAGTCATCTCGTAATTCACAGCTGTGCGAGTGATTTGCAGACTCTGCATGCGTTGATCGCTCCGCGCCACCCCCTCTGCCTTGAGCTCTTCAATGGCCTGCTTCGTCGCATCGACAGCGTCTTGCGTGGCCGTGAGGATTTCGTCGTATTGAGCGGCAGCTTTGTGCGGCTGCTGGTCCCGTGATTGAGCCAAGAGGCTGCCGAGGTTCGTTCTTGCGGCTTCTACGGACGCCCATGCCAGTGCTATCTGCGCGTCTTCAATCTTGACCTCACGGCCGCGCCACCTGATGGTTCGGGGCGCATTCTCCGCACTGTCACGCAGCTTTGCGGCCTCGTCGCCTTGGGCGAGGATGCTTGGGTCTAGCCTATCGATTTCTTGGACAAGGGAGGCATCGGATCGAGGAAACGACTTCTTTGCAATCGTGGAGATGGGCACGGTGCGCGGTGTTTTCAGTCGATACGCGGCATAGCGGATCGAGGGATCGATGGTGTCGGAGAGCAGGTTCTTGAACAAGTCGCTGCTGCCCGTGCTTGCTAGAGCGCTGTATATGACCCGGCAGATGGCATAGCTCTGAAGACACAGTTCCCAATCATGTTTCTCAAACAGCATGGCACCGCGCAGTAGCGCTGTATAGGCCCTTGCTTCGAGAACATCTCTGGGGGATGAGCCAGCAGCAGCTGTGGACGAGAGCGCATCGACCAGTGTTTGAGCCGTCTTGGCGGCCTTGTTCAGTCGAGAGACGATATGAGATCGGGCACGGCCAGTGATTTCTTTCTGCGACGCGGTATGTGAAGCCTTGATACTCATAGCCTGGGCCCAAGCCCGTTCGCTCGTCAGAAGTAGCAGATGGACGTTTCTTGGGGCACATCATGTCAGTACCTGATGTAGCATTTTCGTGGTTTTTGTTTTCCCTCTTGTTATGTTCCCCCCCACCAATGGTCGAATCAGGAAGACGGTGACGCGATGGGACTCACTCGTTGTTGGCGGAAAGATGGTCTGGTGTAAACTGGTCTCTCGTGTGGAATTTGCCCCGGTTCTTGGTCACAATGCCGAGCCTCTTGCGAGAAGTCAATAGTCGTTTGGCAAGCTGGCGGTGATACGTGGAGTAGTCCCCGTAAAGTAGGGCTTGGTCGCGGCCCTGGACTATGAAACTGGTAATGTCCATGATGTGTGTCAAGACCTCTTCCGGGCCGAGTCGGCGACTTGTGCGAGGTAAGAAGAGGTCGACACGACTACCAAGGATTCAAGACTTTGACTGATGTCGTCTCGACTCGTTTGGTGGTGGGGCTGGTCGTTGGGAACCAGGGACTCGGATTTGGTGGGTCACGGTGCGAAGAAGATGGTCATGTGTCTGTGCACTGCTTTAAAAAGGCGGCGAGAAAACCCGAGTGTTCACGTGCGGACTACTGAAGTGTCTGCGGTGGCTGCTTCACACGCACGTGAACGGGAGGGTGCCAGCAGCTAACGAAGCAGCCAATCAGGGGTTGCGCGCCAAGGCGTCTCGTCGCAGAGTGTCGTGCAGGTGACCTCTGTTGCGTGCAGGCAGCGGCAGCCCTGACGACTAGGCACGGCCAAAAGGCAGCATTTGCATTTGAAGCGCTTGCGGATGATGTTGATTGACGGCCGCCGTTGTGTTGAGCGAAGAGGGCCAAGTTTTGGCCCATCCGTCGGCGTCTTTTGGCTTCGCTTCGCCCCCCCTCCACCATCCATGGTCCCTCCCTCCTCTGGGTCCTGACCTCCTGCGTCCTCTGCGTCCCTCCCTCCCTCTGGTCTCTCAGCGCTGGGGCTCCCTCGCTGGGGCTCCCTCGCTGGGTCTCCCTCGCTGGGGCGCCCTCGCTGGGGCACCGTACCTGTACTGTAGGCTGTCCCCCTCGGCCTCCCCCTCGGCCTCTGGCGCGCACTACGCACCGCCCGTCCTTGTGCATGTGCCTGGGCGTCTCCGCCCGATAAGAAAGAAACGCTCAAGGTGCTCGCCTTTTTCTGCGCCATGACAGATGAATGATATTGCCCTGACCAGACCTGCTCTGCTCGCCTCTACGTGCCCAGACTTTCCTTCTCTCCTTCAACCCTCGCGGCTTTCCATTCAAAAAGGTCCATCCCGTCGCAGATCAACGCATCATCACACTCGACCCTTATTGCCACAGAAAACCAGCGACCCACTCGTTGATTGTCACGCATCAGTCAGCTGTTCACGCTCGTCGCCAAGAGGCGTCGCCAACTTGGAGTGCGTGAGTTTAAAGTTATCAACTCAAACCCACGCATGCACAAAAAGCCACCATCTTTGGCTCGGCACTTTGCATAACCGATTGCATTTTCTATCGAAAAGGATTCGTCTTTTCTTTTAGCGCAACATTTCAAAAAAAAAAAAAAAAAAAACCAAAAAAACCAAAAAAACCAAAAAAACCAAAAAAACCAATACTTCATTGCCTTGCAACGGTCGAGACGAGTTTCGCGTGGCGCACTAGAGAGTCGTGGACATCACAGACATTCACACATAAGCTTTTGTCCATTGGCCTCTCCACGCCTCGGCCGTCTCAACCCTGTCTTCTCGTCTCCTACTGTTTGTGATGAGGACGGTTATGGTCACCACACCGGCGTGGTAGCGTCTATTTCTGGGTTTCTCGTCCAGCCCTGTGTCGCTTTGCGAGGACAGAAAGAAAATAGAAGAGAAAAAGAAGGTCTGAAAACACCCTCTCTTGCAGCTCCTGGTGTTTTGCCAGTGCTTCAAAAATGTCGGCAAACGGCACGTTTCAGCCTTCTTATTCTCGGGCTCCGGAGCGGCCCTTGGGCAAAACCACGGTTCCGTTGAGAGGCTCGCGACCTTCGTCTGAAGCTGTGGAACAGTTCGCTTCTCCAACACAATCACCAGGCGCGACATCTACCTTCGCAAATGCTCAAGGTCGATTCTCTCATTCTCCAGGTTCCATGCCAGGCTGGACGCCGGCTGCCTTGCTTCAACCTAGTCGTCGAGGCTTCAGTGCCACAGACTTGCGGAATCTGCCATCTGGCAGGCCTCGTTCCGCACACAGCCAGATGCCACATGGGCACGGCCGAGCGGCCTCTTCGGCCAACGATCAGATGGTTTTCCAGTTTACAAGTGTCAGTGACACTTCTTCAAACGACCGAGTCAGTGCTTCTTCGACGCCCACTCCGCCAAACGGTGAGGTGCCGGCTTCAAACGGCATGGGCGTGTGGATTGAACGCATGAACAATGTGCAACACCGTTCCACCGTCCCTCATCCCAAACGCCGCAAAACAGAAGACGCGCATGATTTTGCTGCTAGATACAGCAATGTGCCTGTTCGATCTAGTAGCGGTATGCTGGGCGACCATGTCAAAGACAAACGACAAGAGCCTAATGGCCCAGCCCCCCTTTCAGCCGCGCCGACGGTAGACTTGACTGACGGTACGCCAGAGCTTTTCTATCTTCAACACGTTACCCTGGCTTGATTGGGCTTTGATTGGCAATGTTGTTTGCAATCTGCTAATGCTAAAGCGTACAGGAACCGATGACGAATTCATGGTCATAGACGACCCCAAGGATGAGGAAGTTTGCTATGGCATGGTCAAGACAAGTCTGAACTGTGGCAAAGTGCCAGCTCCGAAACCCGGAATGCGGAGTCTATGGGGTCCGGCGTATATTCCTGGCATCAAGATAGTGCTCAAACGACAGACCGGTGAGCGCTCGCTGAAAATTCAAGCGTGCGACCATACGCGTGAAATGATAGGACTTGTAGATCCTTCCAGTGCCGCCGCTTTGACGCCCCTTCTCGACACAAACATACGTTTGAGAACCGACTGTCGCATTCCGCCGCGCCCAAGGAGACCTGGCGAAGAACCAGGACAGGCCATTTCTCGCTCATACGAACTGGATGTTGTCATGTATGGGCCTCAGCGTTATGCCAGAGCTGTCGGCGGCCTTTTGAGCAAGCACAGCATGAAGCTCATAGCACCTCACATGGTGCAAAAAGGTATCAAAGTGTGCAACCCTCACGTCTCGGAGTGGCGGCCGGCGCCGCCCAAGGTATATCCAACCAATGCCCAAGGGACATATTCGAACATTGCCAACCGGACTGTGGAGGAAATGCGCTCCGAAGTCATGGGCGTCTTCGATTCTCTTAAGCGAAACGACCATCTCCCTTTGATGGACCCGGATGCCCGGATCCTGACACCACTGCTTCAGCATCAGAAACAGGGCTTGTACTTCATGGCTACGCGTGAGAAGCCGCTCCAGGAGCAATCCAGTGAGAAGGCAATGGTCTCATTTTGGCAGACGAGGGTGAATGTGCGGGGCGAGAAATCGTACTTGAACATCATCACAGGCCAAGAGCAACGAGCGACACCGCCCGAGACTCGCGGTGGTATCCTTGCCGACATGATGGGCCTTGGCAAGACGCTGAGTATACTATCCTTGGTGGCAAGCACATTGAGTGACGCGCAGGCCTGGGAGCATTCCCCCATCGTCCAACGGCCCAAAACGGAGACTAAAACTTCCTCGAGCAGTGGCCAGCCGGTCTCGCAAGCAAACATCGAGCCGGCCGCGGTCGTCCGACATGTGAAGACGACCTTGATCGTCTGCCCGTTGAGTACCGTTACAAATTGGGAAGAGCAGATGAAACAACACTTGGCTCCCGATGGCCTTTCGTACCACATCTATCACGGCGCGAACCGCATCAAAGACGTTGACAAATTGGCCGAGTTCGACATCGTCATCAGCACATATGGCTCGGTCTCGTATGAGCTGGCATCACGGCGCAAGGGCAAAGATGGCCTGTTTCCGCTGGAGCAGATTGGATGGTTTAGAATTGTTCTCGACGAAGCCCACATGATCCGGGAACAATCGACCCTCCAGTTCAAGGCCATGTGCCGATTGCAGGCCGAACGACGCTGGGCTGTTACCGGGACGCCGGTCCAGAACCGCCTGGATGACCTGGCGGCTTTGCTGAGCTTTCTGCGACTTCATCCGTTCGACGACCGATCCAAGTTTAACCGCTACGTAGTAGAGCCCTTCAAGGCATGCGATCCGGAAATCGTGCCCAGACTCCGGGTACTGGTGGACACAATCACTCTGCGCCGATTGAAAGATAAAATCGACTTGCCGAAGCGAGAAGACCTCGTTATCCGACTGGGTTTCAGCCCCGAGGAGCGCGCCGTTTACGAGCTGTTTGCACGAAACGCCCACGAACGGGTCAAGGTCCTGGCTGGCGTGAGCGACGGCAAGGCACTGGGTGGCAGCACGTATATCCATATCCTCAAGGCCATTCTGAGGCTTCGATTGCTCTGCGCCCACGGCAAAGACCTACTCAATGAGGACGACCTGGCCGCCCTGCAGGGCATGTCTGCGGAACTGGCCATCAATATCGACGACGACGACGACGACGACGACGACGACGACGACGACGACGACGACGCCGATGGACCGGCGCTTTCGCACCAGAAAGCCCATGAAGTGTTCGCCCTGATGCAGGATACCAACAACGACGCGTGCATCGAGTGCAGCAAGAAGCTCAATGCCGGCGAGGGCCAGCAGAACCTTGAAGCGGAGCAACAGCAGCAAGTCGACGACACGCTCGGATACATGACGCCATGCTTCCACGTTGTATGTCGGAACTGCTACCGAAACTACCACGAGCGAGCAAGGCAGCTGCTCGAGCCCGGTCGCTCGGCCGGGCCATGCCCAGTCTGCGGCTCGCACGTTCGCGCCGAGTTCGTGGCTCTCCGCCCCGACGACGTGGATGCCGAGCACGACGGACCGGCCAGAACCAAGGAGACGGCCCGGGGAACCAACAACAGCGGCAAGCGTCTGGACAGCTACGACGGACCACACACCAAGACCAAGGCCCTGATTGAAGACTTGCTGCGAAGCAAGGCAGCCAGCGAGGCCAACCCGTCCGAACCGCCCTTCAAGTCGGTCGTCTTCTCGGGCTGGACCTCTCATCTCGACCTCATCGAGGTGGCTCTCGACGCCGCAGCCATCACGTTTGTCCGCCTCGACGGCAGCATGAGCCGCACGGCCCGCACGGCGGCCATGGAAAGGTTCCGCGAAGACAACGGCGTCGAAGTCATACTCGTGTCCATCATGGCCGGCGGCCTGGGCCTGAACCTCACGGCCGGCAACAACGTGTACGTCATGGAGCCGCAGTACAACCCCGCGGCCGAGGCGCAGGCTGTTGACCGGGTGCACCGTCTGGGACAGAAGCGGCCGGTGCGTACGGTGCGGTACATTATGCGGGACAGCTTTGAGGAGAAGATGCTGGAGCTGCAGGAGAAGAAGATGAAGCTGGCGAGCTTGAGCATGGATGGCCAGAGCAAGGGGTTGGACAAGGCCGAGGCGGCGAGGGAGAAGCTGATGGATTTGCGGAGTCTGTTTAAATAGGGTGGCGGCTTGCATTCCGCCTTTTACCCTTTTTTTTTTTTTTTTTTTTTTTTTTCTTTTTTCTTTTTTTAC
>AFQZ01001121.1:0-16525 GCA_000222935.2 Aciculosporium take MAFF-241224
AACTATGCGCCTGTGGGTGATGAGCGGCCGTAGATTTTTTTTTTTTTTTTTTTTTTTTTTTTGTTTATTTATTCTGGGCGAGCATGATGCATAGTATGAGGGTTTGGGCCGGGCATTGGTGGAGTCTTGGTGGTTTCATCGTCAGTCATCTTGGAGGCATTCGCACATACACATTCGATGGGTCTGCGCTGTCAGATCAAAGTACTCATCACATATTTCTAAAGAATCAACTCTCTGTGCCACAGAGGGGGACGCGGTTCACTACTGAGACTACCATACTTTTCGTGTTCTCCTCTCCGCCTATATACCAAAAGACGTCCTCTTCCCAGCGTCCATCAACTATTCGTCAAATCATCACGTCTTGTACCCTCCCCCGAACAAAGAAGTTAATTAGTCCTCCTCGAGCATGCTAACCTTGGCTTCTTCGTTTTTCGTGCAGCCATTGATGCGGCGCCGTTCTCGAACCGCCAAGGCCAGGTTCTCGAGGACCGTGACGGTATTTTCCCAGCTGATACACGCATCAGTAATGCTGACGCCTTCGATGAGGCCGGATGGTCCTTCAGGGGGGATCTTTTGGTTGCCCTCCCTGAGATTAGACTCGATCATGACACCGACGATGGCCTTTTCGCCCTTTTTGATTTGGTCCGCAACGACGGCAGCTACCTTGGGCTGGTTGTTGTGGTTCTTTTGAGAGTTGCCTGATTGTTGTTAGTCCGGGGTTTTTTTTTTTTTTTGGGTGGGTGAGTGGGTGGGTTGGGGGACGGGGGGGGGGGGGGATGGGGGGGCTTGTTATTTTTGTCAGGAGAGAAAAAACCCAATGCTGCTACTTACCATGGGAGCAGTCAATCATAATGGCCAACTTTTGGCCCTTATCCGTCAAGGCCTTTTTGGCGGCCTGGACATTCTGCTCATCAAAGTTGGGCCCTTTGCTACCGCCGCGAAGGATGACGAACCCGTGCTCATTGCCCTTGGTGCGCGTAATGGCGGCCAAACCTTGCTTGGTGACACCCATAAAGTGGTGCTTGGCGGCCGCGGCGCCAATAGCGTCAATGGCAACGCTCAGGCTCCCGTCGGTGCCGTTCTTGAAGCCGACGGGGAAGGACAGGCCCGAGGCCAGCTCCCGATGCAGCTGCGACTCGGTGGTTCTGGCGCCGATGGCGCCGACGGAGATGCAATCGGCCAGGAACTGGGGCGATATGGTGTCGAGCATCTCGCTGGCAATGGGCATGCCGTTGGACGTCAGATCGACAAAAAGCTTGCGGGACGTTCTTAAACCCTCGTTGATCTGGAAGGAGGAGTCGATCTTGTGGTCGTTGATCAGGCCCTTCCAGCCGACGGTCGTCCTTGGCTTCTCGAGGTAGGCGCGCATGATGATGCACAGATCTTGGGAGAGCTTCTCCGACAATCGGTGCAGCAGAGCGGCGTACTTGTGGGCCGCGGCAGGGTCGTGGATGGAACAAGGGCCGACGATGACGAGAAGCCTGTCACTGCGGCCCATGATGACGTCCTCTGCATCGTTTCTCCCCTTTACTACGGTCCGGATGGCGGCGTCGCTCATGGGGATATCGGCAATGAGCATGTCTGGGCGTACCAGGGGGTCTTGGCCGAGAACTACAGAGAAAGGAATGTCAGTTGCGGAAGCATCGACGACATGTTCTCTGGGGCGTTGTGACGGCATCACGTTGCATGCGGGGACTGGGCATTTGAGGATGAGGTGTTGGATTGAGAGGAAATATATAAGACCAGCAGGACATCGCACTGACTTCTCGTATCATCGTTGAGGACCGGTGGCAAATCGCGTCCAGGCATCTTGAAAAGTTGAGCGCCAAGCTGGTGATGGGGGTGATGGGCGGTGAATCGTATGAATCGGATCGGAGTCTCGTCACCGGGATGGAGGCGTAGGGAGGGGTTCGAAATTGGTTGACTCCCACGTGAGGGCGGCGGAAGGACAGAATGGCGGCAATGAGGCTACAATTTCAGACAGACTGGGAGGGAAGGAAATAAGAGCAGGTGGTGGACCAGCCTGTGATTGGTGTTTGTCTGCCACAAAGAAGAGTCTCGTATGAGTCAGAACCACCATATCACGGCGTTCAAAGAAAGAAAAAAGTAGACCAAAAAAAAAAAAAACGGAGCGCCATCAGCGGGACCCACCTTTTCCAAGTTTCCAAGCAATGAGGTGTCCATCGGTTAGGTCGCCAGATTTCAGCACGTGCTGTCTGTGGCCAGCATTTTCCAATTACACACTCTGCCATGTCATTCGTCACCTTGTTTTGCCTGATCGGGTCTGTTGAGTTGAATATGTGGGTCACGTGAAAAATGGGCTTTACTATGGGATAAATCGGAGGGTCGATAAATCAGTTAGCTTGGCTTCAACAACCACCAACCTTCAATATAACCACTTTAACCTCACTCCCATTGAGTCATTCTTCAGGTCTCTCCTGAAAAAGATGGCCTTCAGCCGAGGCATGATTGTCCATCGACCGTGGACACGTTTCATACGAAGAAGACGAGCAGTCTAGACGTCGAAAAAAAGTGGTCAACCAGCAGAAGTGGTTGTCCAGCTTTTGAAGCCTAAAAAGGATGATCCTTCCATGTTGCACCGCGCTGGTAAGAAAAAGAGTGCCATCGACACCGAGACCTGGTAACTCGCAGCTCACGACACGGCCTGGAGGCCCCGGCCCAAACTGGCTGCTCGACCCGGGCACAGAGGCTGGCTGTATTGCCCAGATGGGCTGGGAACTGAGGCCGTTGGACCGCCGGCATGAAGCCGCTGATGGGAATCGGTAGCAAGGACCAGCAGCAGCGTGCAGATTGTGCTGGGATTTATTCTCCTCGTGGTCTCCAGCTACTCGGGAGACATGGTTTCAGCAGAAATCACCATGGTCTGGCTCACGCGGGTGCCTGGCGTGCGACTTGCGTACCCCTACGACCCGACTTCCGGGCGTGGTTTAACTGTTTCGGGGACGAACCGGCAGCCGTTGAAAGCTCATTGACGTGTGCTCATCCACGTCACAGTCGCTCATGAATGCTTCCAAGGCCAAAGCCGGTCGCCGTGATGCACATGTCTCGCG
Source organism: Aciculosporium take MAFF-241224 (assembly GCA_000222935.2). Classification (NCBI taxonomy): domain Eukaryota; kingdom Fungi; phylum Ascomycota; class Sordariomycetes; order Hypocreales; family Clavicipitaceae; genus Aciculosporium; species Aciculosporium take. Next base: position 3,072 of record AFQZ01001121.1, read on the forward strand.
TCAACGACACACAAGCCGTATTATCACATGTTTTCGTATTCATTCCATGTATGCTTGCAGCGGAATGTGTCCAAGCAATTACCTCAATACGCACTCCTCCAGGGAGAATCCTCGTCCACAAAAACATGTTCTTCGCGTTCAGACACAAAAACACATGCTGCCCATTTCATTATCCGTGTCCGGAATTCGAGTCAGCTCTTCTCACGACCTAGAGAGGATCGCTCCCAAGTCGGTCCACCCTTGACTTGAGCGCTTTGGACTAGGTTGTGGCCTAGTCCCCATCTCGAATAGGTTGAGAATGCGGATGGATGTATGGATGGTTTGCCAACGAGTGCTCGGGAATTGGAAAATGTCTTGTACTTGGCCACGATTGGCATGCGGCACGGCACGCTGCATTTGTAGGCAAAAGCACGCCGGTCTTGAGGCCGCTTCTTCATCCTGTCCTCTGACTCGTCCACCGGCGTGGTGGTATGGAAGAGGAGGGAAGATGGAGCAGGACTGTGACGCAAAATGGCGGAGCCTACCCTGCAGGGGATGGACCATCCGGAGTTGCTTCCGTGTCGGCTTTGTTTCTTTTTCTTTCCCAGACCAGAAGGGTTCTCTCAAAGACGCCGACCCCGGCATACAGGAGCTAGGGTGCCTCTCGGCAGATGTCTCGCGTTTTTTTTTTCCTTGTCGAGGGCGGTACTGGCATCAAGGGACGCCCATATCAAGACACATCATTCCTCCGGCGGTGCCCACCCCCGCCACAGGTCCAATGCTCTTGGTATCTGATGCCAGACAGGTTCCATGTCGGTGGGTAGTTCCGTCGGGGACGCACGCACACCAAAATTGTCTCGACTCTGGAATCCGGACGCTGGGCCAGCACGGCGTGGTGGTGCGTGTGGGTGCCGGATTTTAGCCAGAAAGCTGCGAGATGTCTTGAAGTGCGTCTCTGGTCTCCTTTTGAGCGGCATTTGCGTGTCCATGCTGAAAGCTGGTGTCCTTTCTGTGCGGGTTTCCTGGCGCATCAAGCGCCCCCTTTTTCTCTGGTCCCGCTGCTCTTCTCCCCCTCTTTTCTTTCTCTTTTCTTTTTCTTTTTCAATTTTTTCAATTTTTTCAATTTTTCAATTTTTCAATTTTTCAATTTTTCAATTTTTCAATTTTTTAATTAATTAAGTAATTAATGAAATAATTTTTCTCTTCTCTTTTTCGTAGCCAAGCCGCTCCCGTCTGTCCGCACCATGGCCTCCCCCCATAACCTGGCCAACGCCCCCCCCGTCAGCCAGCCACATCCATCCGGCCTGCCCCCCCCCCCCCAGCCTCACGCCTGTCGTTGTCGTTGACCCGCAAGCACGCCGCTCAGCCAGCCAAGCCCCCGTCTTACTGGCCAGCCCCTCCCGCCTGCTCCCCTCTCCCCAGCCGTCCGTCTGGTCCGTCCCAGCCAGCGGGCAGCGCAAGCCAGGTTCATGCTTGGTGGGAAGGAGGAGCTGAGCTGATCGGCTCCTTCTCTGTGCGGCTCCGTCGCGCTGCCCTGCGCAACCAAACCCGCCCGCACATCAAAAAGAGGGCATTCTGGAAGAACAGGAGCACGCAGCCGCGAGCTCATCCTTTTCTCCATCCCATTCTTTTCCAACTTTCCTTTTCGTCGCATCCTCCTTTGTTGCCCTTGATAAAATTTCGAGCCTGCTCACATCCTGCCTCTTTGCATCACACCGCCGGCCGACATAGCATATCCCCTCCGATCAGGCTTCCTCTGCCTTGGTGTTGTCATCAGTCGCGCGGCGGTGTTGTAGCCCACCACCAGGAGCATATCCAGCGTTGAATCGTCACATGATACATATATATCCGGCCTCTTGTAACGCCTCGCCCTTTGTTGCTTGCTTCTTCCACCCGGTCGGTACCGACGTCCGCAAAAGTCGAAGCCACCATGTTCGCCACGCATCAGTACCTCGATGCCGTGGACGCGGGCCGGAAGCGCTTTCGCGACGACGAGGACTTGACCATTGCTTCCGCTGCCGCCGCCGGCTGTGGACATCACAGGAATGTGAGTGCCATCAAGTCTCGTGCCCTGCGGCCGAATGTAGTTGCTGACGACCCATGGCAGAAACGTTTCCAAGCCTCTCTCCCGCTCCGGCAACCACCTCGGGGCGGCCCTCGACCGTCATCGTCGCTCTCGCAGACGATTGTGCCGCTGAATGCCAGTCCGGCCGAGGTAGGGCCTCAGCATACGCGGGTTGCATGGGAGGTGGCCAACAACAATGCGGCCGGCACAGACGTGGACATGGACATGATGGATGAGGCTCAGCCGCCGCCTCTGGGGGGCCACGGCCAATGCGAATGCGCAGACGTCTCAGTCTCGGCAGGCCGAATGCCCACGCCGATGGAGCCGAGCTTTGCCGCACAGCCAGGGGGGCAACAGCACGATGGATATGCCCCCGCGCCGGCCGTCATGCCGCCGCCGAATGGCATTGTAAACCTCGGCCATCAAGTCACGGGCTTCGCCCAAGACGAGTACGTGCCGAGAGCCGTCGACGACCACGCAGAGTGGCATGCGCTGCAGAACCACCACACCCACCACCGACGTCTGCCGTCGCCCATATCCGAGGCCGGCTCCTCTGGCACTTCAAACATGAACGACGACCCCTGCACATCAAGTGGCGTGGCGGACAGCCACGAGAGTTGCGTGGATGCGCAGGCACGCTTCGCAGCCGAGTTTGCGTGCTCCGCCACGTGCCAGTCCTCACCTATGCAAGCCATGGAGCACCCCAACGCCATGATGGATGCCGCGGCTGCGCAACACGCCGAGCTGCCGAGCGCCCATCATCACCTTCTTCCCGCCTCGCCGCCACCATCAGCGCGCAGGGGACATCAGCGCAGCAAACACACTGTCAACACGTGGACGTGGCAGCCGGGCATGAAGAAGAGCTTTAGCATAGGGTACCGGACGGATTGCGAGAAGTGCCGGCTCAAGGTTCCGGGCCACTTTAATCACATTGTCATCTCGTAGAATGGGACGTCGAGAGTGGTTGATGGGACGGAACCGGCGACTTTGGAGATGAATGGTTGCATCACGCATGCGAATGAGCCGTCTTGGAGGTGAATTTTACTCTTGACCAGGTGGATTAACCTAGTTTACAACGCCGCGTCGTCTGGCCGCCGTTTTGTTTCACCAGCGTTTTGCGATTTATTCCACTTGTCTCTTGGACATGGCGACAGACTTTTTCTTTGTCTTGTTGAATTTTGAACCGGGGTCTCGGGGGCGTATTTGGCGAATAGCGTGTCGTTCTTTTCCTCGTCTTCTTTTCATGGGGGTTTGCCTGCTGAAGGCAGGACTTGCATCTCACTGTTGTATTTATGGTGTTTTTTGGCCAAGGATTCGAACACAGTGCTCTTTTGCCAGGGATTCGAAAGCCAGTCTGTACATTTGTGTATCAGTAGTTGAAATAGAAGAACAAATTTCTTTCATGTTTCACATGTATCAACAAAAAAAAAAAAAAAAAAAAAAAAAAAAAAGGAACCCCAGACGCCAACCTGATGCACTGCCCCTTGACCACGTAATAATACAGTCTTTTTTTCGTTTCCACGCCATTGGAACGCACTGCCCCTTGACCACGTAATGATACAGTCTTTTTTCGTTTCCACGCCATTGTTCCACAGCTCGCCAGACGACAGAGTACACGTCATGGACAGCATTGACTGCCTCCTCCTCCCATGATTCCAACCCGGCGACCCTGCCGTCTACCACGGCCACCACCCCCGCTTCTCGGCCCCGGAACCTGCGCTCCCCGTCTCGGGACCCAATCGATCTAGGCTCCCACCCTCACTCTGCCCCCGCCTCTCCGTCTCCCACGCGGCCCCGGCCCGCGTCTCGACCGACCGCACGAGACCACCCCGCGGAGAAGCCTGCTCGGCCTGCGTAGCCTGCGCGGCGGCCACCGAGGACGAGTCCCCGGCGGCCCTCGACGACCCGCCAAACAAGCCCGCCACGAGGCCCAGCACACCCTTTCCTTCCTGCCGGCTCTTGTCCGGCTCGGCGCCCTCGGCCGTCGAAGAAAAGGCGGGCTTGACGCGCTCCTCAAAGTGCGTCCTGTGCTCCGGCGGGGACAGCAAAGGCGGCAGCTTGACGCCCTTTTCCTGCGCCTCGCGGTTGGCCTCCTCGACGAGCAGGATTTGCTCCTCGGTGGCGTCGCCCCGGAGGTAGGCTATGCGGGCGGCGGCGAGGGAGTCGGCCGCGAGCTTCTTTTGGGCGGCGAGCCACTCGGCGCGGCGGGCGCGGTTGTACCGGAGCATGTCCCAGACGGAGTAGACGCTTACGACGCCGGCGACCGCTAGACGTGTGTATGTTTTGTTAGCATGGGGGGGGGGGGTTAGCGGAATTGAACGGGCTCGGGGGGAGAAGAGAGAGAGAGAGAGACGGAGAGGCACAGAGAGAGAGAGGCAGAGAGGAACAGAGAGAGAGAGGCACACAGAGAGAGAGAGAGGCACACAGAGAGAGAGAGAGGCACACAGAGAGAGAGAGAGAAGTACCCGTAAAAACGACAATGCCACCCACCGTCCACCGATGTGCGACATCCAAGAATCGCCTCGACGCATCAATCACCTTGTCCACGCGACTGATCTGAGCCTTTTGCGCCGCAATGTGCGCCTGTCGCAGCCGTTGGACTCTCTGCTCGGGCGTCTCGCCGGGGATTCGGGGCGATGGCTTTGTGGATGGGAATGAGGGTGCTCTGCTTGCTGTGCCGGGGGGGGCGCCGTCTTGGAAGTAGCATGGGGGATGGTCGACGTGAAGCGCGTTGCGTCGAGGACGCTCCGGGGGCCTATTCGTGAAGCCATGTTTTGTGAACAGAGGTGTGCGCGTAAAAAGGCCACTTTCGAGGGGCGGCGTGACTTGATTTTGAGAGTAAAGTTGGGGTATCTGCGCTGAAGTGGCTGGTCCAAGGAAATATTTGGCTATCCGGTCGTCTGAGAGAGAGTGGTTCTGACTTTTGAGGCAGACGCTATGCTCTGTTTCGGGAGGTGTCGTAGTTGAGCGGGTGTTGAAAATTGGGGGGTGTGATTTGGTCGGGAGATGTTCGGGATGTTCGGGATGGAGAACTTTTAAAAAAAAAAAACAAAAAAAAAACCAGAAGCGTGGAGACGAGGAAATATCTACTAGAGCGCGCTGCTTGATCATGCATCCGCGTTCATTTGGCAGGAAACTCTTAATCGAAAGGTCTGGATGAGTCATAGGGATATAGTCATTACTGTGATGCAAGGCCGATAAATTCTCGTCATTTTGGGATTTCTTAGCGGCACCAGGCCAGGCTCGACCTGGGCTGGCTGGCCGTCGACGAGATTTTGCAAGTTGAGACTCACGTACGAGCGTCAACATGGTCAACGCGCGCGTCGCGCTTAGATTCAACAATGAGAAAAGGCTCGGCGCCTACAGGGTCGTCTTCCAACTGATAGAAATTCATGACAAGAGACGAGAGACAAGATGCTGAGATCTACGACACACTTTGTATTCCACCGCGAGTTGCATTCCGATTTTTGCCATGACGAGCTTGTATTTTGTTGCAGCCGTTCTCGACTCAGTCACACCTCGCCTCCAGCTTCTCTCATCTGCTACATGAGACGGGAGAAAACCCATGTCCTCGAGGGCCACAACTTATCACGGAGCTGCTGGTGGTGACACCTCACCTCAAACAAACGTCTTCTTCATGCCGCTGCACAAGGCAACGCCCACAATGAAAACAGCAGAAATCAAAAATTACGCCCCCCATGGCCCCGAAGGACAATGGAGCATAGAACGACGCCGCGCTGTGCAATGCAGGCCTTCCATACTGAATCCCCCGAATCTTGAGCTGGGGAATTCGGAACAAGGTAAGTATGAAGAAGAAAAGGAGAAAAGGTCGAAAGAGCGGCACCTTGGAGTTCGTTATATACCTCTATGTTTATGCCTGGGGCATCAACACGTGGGCACGGCCCCTCAGGCATTGATTCAGAAGCCCACGTGACGCGTGTGCCCTTTTTTGATTTTCCCCTGTGGCCCCATTTTTCCTCGCTTCCTTTGTCCGAGAGGCAGGGCACACTCCACCTGGTACGTATGGACAACGACCAAGTAGGGCACGAAAACCCTTCCAGACAATTTGTCGAGGCCCTCATACCGTCCTCCGAAATTTCCCCAACGCCATACCGAACATCGACAACCGGAGCGAGTGTGATCGCACGCAGGCACAATGGTACGATAACTGAATCCCGGTCGAGAAAAATATACACAACGACGAAACGCTCCTTGGAAAAATGATTGCTAACGAATCTTGTTATCTGTCAACTCGCAGGCGATCAAGCACAACCAGAAACTCGTCAACAACCGTGAGGCCTTTCCTGACCCGCAAATTCCTCGATCGAACGCCGACCGCTGGTGATGGTGCAGGCGAGCAATGGGGGACCGTCTGACTGACAATGTTGAACAGACTTCCGCAAGGATTGGCAGAGACGGGTTCGCACCCACTTTGACCAGGTATGCCGCGTCTTTTTTCCCAAGCCTTCGATGGACGATTTCTCTCTTTTATCGCGAATAAAAAAGGTCCAGTTATCATGGAGGGAAAGAGACATCATTCTGACACAATTTTTCCCGTTCAATAGCCCGGAAAGAAGGCATCCCGTCGTGTTGCCCGTCAGGCCAAGGCCGCCGCTTTGGCTCCCCGGCCAGTCGACAAGCTGCGCCCCATTGTCCGATGTCCTACTATCAAGTATAACCGCAAGGTGCGCGCCGGCCGGGGTTTCACCCTGACCGAGCTCAAGGTACGATTTGAATCCGCATTGCACGGCCACCACCTCTGAACCACAATCACAAAAACCGATTGGGTCGTTGAATCCGTGTTTGGCAAAAAGGAGCAGAAATCGCAAGATTCTGGCAAGAGTCAGGGGTTGAGGAGGTTGAATTGAGTGCTTTTTACCCAAAAAAAAAAAAAAAAAAACCCTTGTTCCTTGTTTTTGTCCACCCGCCTAACTCGTCAACAGGAGGCTGGCATCGCCCGACCCCTGGCCCGCACCATCGGTATCTCGGTCGACCACCGCCGCCAGAACCTCTCCGAGGAGAGCCTGGCCATCAACGTGGCCCGCCTCAAGGCCTACAAGCAGCGACTCATCCTGCTGCCGCGCAAGTCCAACGCACCCAAGAAGGGCGACACCAAGACCGACATCACCCAGATCAGCAAGGCCGCCACCGTCTCCTCCGTCCTGCCCATTGCCCCCACCGACCTCGCCGTCAAGTACATCTCCAAGAAGGACATGCCCGCGGCCATCGAGGGCGGCGCCTACGCCGCTCTGCGTGCTGCCCGAAGCAACGAGCGGTACCAGGGTGCTCGTGAGAAGCGTGCTAGAGATAAGGCTGAGGCTGAGACCGCTGCCAAGAAATAAAGGGGGCGAAAAGAGGAAAGAAGAAAATTCAGGGAAACTGGTGTGTTTTTTTTTACGGTTGTATTTGGCTCTTTGCGTCTCTTGCCGGTGGGGTGGGGAGGGGAGGGGAGGGGAGGGGAAGTGTCCAAAGTTTTTTGGTCCAAGATGCTAGAAAGAAACGGCATCTTGGCCCGGTTTCATGTGATGTGGAGAAGGACACTCTAGGTCCAGGTTCATTAGAATATTATTGCATCATGACCGGCTCTGCCAGTAACAGTGGTCTTCTTTCCCGCAACTCTCTCTCGTTTTTTTTTTTTTTTTTTCCCCTCGACGGGATGTCGAAAAGAATCGTATGACGGAGGTCTCGTCAGCCGACGCACTTCTTCTTCTCGCCCGTAGTGGCGAGGCATCCACTTCCCTGATTGTCTGACGAATGAGCCGTGCAAAAGAAACGCCCTGGTTGCGAGAGGGGATAGACGACTGGCGAGGTCTTGTTGCAATGACGGCTGGGTTGGTCCTACGGCATCCGTGTTTTGTGTTTGCTTTCATGTTACTGTTTTTGTATTTTCTTTCCCTTTTGAATTTTTATCCATGCACTCAGTGTTTGTGTTTGTGTTTGCTTTTATGCTACTATCTATATTTTCTTTCCCTTTTGAATTTTTATCCATGCACTCGGTGTTTGTGTTTGTATTTGCTTTTATGCTACTGTTTATATTTTCTTTCTCTTTTGAATTTTTATCCATCCACTTAGTGTTTATATTTATGTTTTCTTTTATACTACTGTTTATATTTTCTTTCCCTTTTAAATTTTTATCCATGCACTCGGTGTTTGTGTTTGTGTTTTCTTTTATGCTACTGTCTATATTTTCTTTCTCTTTTGAATTTTTATCCATCCACTTAGTGTTTATATTTATGTTTTCTTTTATACTACTGTTTATATTTTCTTTCCCTTTTAAATTTTTATCCATCCACTTAGTGTTTATATTTATGTTTTCTTTTATACTACTGTCTATATTTTCTTTTCCTTTTGAATTTTTATCCATCCACTAGGTGTTTGTGTTTGTGTTTGTGTTTGCTTTCATGCTAGCCTATATTTTCTTCCCCCCTCTACTTTTATGTATCCAAGGGGCGTGAAGCGGAGAGGTAGTCGTCCTTCACAGCACGTCTTGTCTTGCAAGCAGTCGTCCTCGTGGACCCCAGGTCGAAATCCGACATGTGACGAGTGTGAAGCAGCGCAGCCCTTGTTGCAACAAGGTCGATGCGGTACACGACGTCGTCTACGTAAACACGCGCGCGGATCCCGCATCGCAGCGACAGTACCGCCGCGGGCGGCCCCCGGCAGGGCCCCCGGAGGGGAATAAGGCGACAGGCGGGCTCGGCACATGCCCGACCGGTGCGATCCTCACGCTCCTCGCCCGAATTCAAGCTATATGCCCGGAACAAAACCAAACAAAGCCGCCACCTCCCGTCGCCGCCAAAAAAAATATGCCCCAGTCTATATTGTGTTTATCCCTTCTATTCCCCCTCCTTCCCATCACCGACCAACCGCCTCGTCCCCTGCCGCACCAACCCCCGCAGAACCGCCTCCCTGCCCGGCCTCGACGGCCCCTCCCCGAGCTTCACCAACTCGGTACACAAGACGAGCGCATTCTCGGCATCGACCCTCGCCATGCTAGCCTTCTGCCCTGCGTCGACATGCGTCGGCTCGAGCGCCAACTCGCAAGCCGGGGAGTCGGCTGCCGTCAAATGGTCCAGGGCGACATCCTGCTGGCTCCCGTCCGGGTTTTGGCCCGCAATGGTCTTCCTCAGGGCCGCCTCGGCGGCGTCATCATCCAGCAGCGAGAGGACGACGCTGGCGCCCTCGCCAGAGCGCGACATGAGGGCCAGGACGAACCAGGCTTCGGATCGCAAAGACGGCCACTTGCCCTGTGTGATGAGGAAGCGCAGCGGCTTCTGCACGTCGTGTGCTGCGTAAAAGGCGCGTCTGCGCCTTTCGTCGTCGGATGGCGACGGTGAGGAGGATTCTGTGTCGCAGGGGGGTGAGGTTGCCTCAGGAAGAAGGGTAGACGGCGGCGCGGAGTGGAGCGCTCGGCAGATGGCTGCCACGCAGCGCGCTGCCTCGAGCCGTGTAGGTCCTGCGTCTGACCGTGCGTGAAGCGCTATGATGTCGCGGGCAATGGTTTGCTCATTGTCGTCGTCTGCTTTGGCTGCCGGACGAGAAGAAGAAGAAGAAGAAGAAGAAGACGGCGGAGAAGGCGAAACGGGGCAAGAGCGTGAGAATGGTGCGCAGATCTGCCGCACATTGGCAGGGCAGTTGAGAAGCAGCACCCTGGTAAGAGAAACAGCCGCGAATTGGACCTGGGGCAACGTGTCGAGAGAGTATAGTCTTGGCACGCACCCTGGGAGCAACACGTCCCGCAGCTGAAGCTTGTTGCTGGCGGGGATAGCGAGGTTTTTGAGAAAGGAGCACGCGGCATGGAGGAGTTGAGGGTCGGTGACGGCAGGGTCAGACAAGAGCTTCACCAGTGGCTCGTGGGCGCCGTAGTCGTTGACGAGGGCGACGGATGCCGCGTCGGAGCGCGAGATGTTGCCCAGAGAGAGACAGGCGGCTGATTGGAGAGAGAGGTTGTTGGTGGCGCGGAGCCAGTCCAGCAGAGTGTGGGGGACGTCGTCGGAGAGGGGGCAGGCCGGCCCAAACGAGTCGTTGCCCGAGACGTCGGCCAGGATGGAAAGCAGCGAGGAGCGCAACCGTTTCATCTGCGCGGCGACGTCCTCGTCGTCGTCGATGGCGTTGATGTCAAAGCCCATGTGGGCACGGTGGAAGGTATCCATGAGGAGCGGCACCTGGTTGTCCGAGATGAGCCTCGACTGCAGCGTCTCGCTGGCGAGATAGGCTGCGGCCACGGCCACGAGGCTGACAAAGTCTTGGACGTCTTCTGTTTGCTGAGCCAGGTTGAGGAGGACGCGTACCGTGGCTGGATCGGCGGCAGCTGCTTCTCCATCTTGGGCAGCGAGGAGGGCTAGGATTTTGCACATGTACGGCACAAAGAGGGCGTACTCGTTGATGTGTGGTAATGACAGGAGACTGATGAGTTGCTTGCTTAGATGGGATTTGGAGGCAAGGCTCTGGGCAGGTTCTGCGTCGCTGTTTAGCGGCTGGCTTCTGATTCTCTTCTTCTTCATTTTTACAGGTATTGAGCAACTCACCATAGTCGACCAGGATGTTGTATATGACGGGGATGTGAAATGGAATCAGACTCTCGTCAGCCACCTGTCTCGTGACGGACAAGAAGCGATCCTTGTCGACAACGCGAGCGCGGTTCTCGTTGGTGTCGGCGCAAGAGTTGCCTATGAGGCGGAGGGCATGAACATGCAGTCTCCGTCTCAGATGGCCTTCGGCGAGGAGGGCCACGAAGAATTCCAGAATGCCTGCTTCTCCGTAGGGAAGACGCCATGCGACTGCGGTTGCTGGTGAGCTCGGGCGTCTGTCTAGACAAGAGGAAAGGGAGGATGGAGACAGAGTGGTAGCTCTACTCAAGGATTTTATGATGGTTTCTTCATCAAGTTTTCTTCTGGGGCAAGGTTATGAGCAGACTTTGTCCCGTGTCCGGGACGTAGACAAGAAAAGGGCAATCCCCGAGCCAAAGCCGGTGAAAGAAGGAAATATACAAGAAACATATAATAAAAAAAAACTCACCATCACGACTCCCATCCGCCAGCTTCTCTGCCACCAAATCCAGCTCCTCAGACTCGGTGGACCACAAGTCCCTGCATAAAGACAAGACGGGGGCAAGCAAGTCGATCCTTTGCTTGCCAAGGGTATCCGTATCTCCCTCTGCGTCTCCTTGTTTGCGACGGCTGCCATGCTCCTCGAGAAGCACGCTCACTTCTCGCGGAGCCACGGTGCCTGTCCTCATTATTAACACCGTGAAACTACAAAGTTTTTGAATACAGTCCCGGTCCGACTGCAGGCGTTGAGCTGCTGGTCCCTGGTCACAGGTTACTTGGTGGAATCGACATGCGCGCAGGCAGATTGATAGTTTTCCAACAAGTCTTGCATGGAGCTGGCCTCCTCGTTTCACATGGCTTTTATTCTTTCCTGGCATTCAAATGCAGTGTCAGTATAGAAGAGGAAAAAAAAACCCCCAGAAAAAAACCCCCAGAAAACATAAATTCTACAAACAAAAGAGGCAAAAAGTCGTCAAAACGCCATCCCAGATGACCCATTGACCAGGGACCACCCCGGTAAGCGGCGGCAGAAGCACGGCTAAACCCAAAAGCCGTTCCTCCCAACCCCGAAGGAAACAAAATCGTTGCAGAGGAAGGGCGCAGCGGCGCAAAAACACATCGACGCCGACTTTCCCAACCAACCCTGCCGAAACAGCTCTCATCGGCTCAGCCGTCTTTGACAGAGGAAGGAGCCCTTTTTATCAACCGAGAAAACCGGCGGCGCCCGTTACTTGTATGCGCCAAGGGCTTCACCCGTCTTGACAAGCCAGGCAGTGACCATATTCTCAGCATGGTACGCATCCCCATGTCGTCGTCTTTTTCTCCCTTGAACTCGAATGCGACATGATTGCCACATGGCTTGACGTGGGCACTGCACACTGCGCATTGATGAAAGAAGAAGCAAGAAGAAGAAGAAAGTAAAGAGGGAAAAAAAAGAGGGAAAAGAGGGAAAAAGGGAAAAAAAGGGAAAAAAGGGAAAAAAGGAAAAAAGGGAAAAAAGGGGAAAACAGGAAAAAAGAGGGGAAAAAGGGGGAAAACAGAGGGAAAAAGGAAAAAGAAAGCAAAGAAAGTGTTGTCCCTCGTTTCCTCGCAGTCAATGCTAATATCAACGACCCCTCCCCCCCAGGCGCACCGCTTCGTCTTCACAGCCTTCCTCACCGGCTCCCGCATCCTCGGCCGCTCCTTCCTAGCCGCCTACAAGCAAGCCCAAGCCGCCTCGCAGTACCAGCGCGCCGCCGCCAAGGCCGGCGTCGGCGGCTCCTCCGCCCCGGGCGCCTCCCTCTCCTCCTCGGGCAGCATGACCCTCGACGAGGCCTGCAAGATCCTCAACGTCAAGCCCCCCGCCGGCGGGCAGGCCAACGCCGAGGAGGTCCTCGCGCGGTACAAGCGGCTGTTTGACGCCAACGACCCGCAAAAGGGCGGCAGCTTCTACCTCCAGAGCAAGATCGTGCGCGCAAAGGAGCGGTTCGAGCGCGAGATTGGGCCCATGCGGGAAAGGGCCGAGCAGGAGGCTGAGATTGAGCAGGGGTGGAAGCCAAAGGTGTACAAGGATAAATGAGGGACCGCTTCGAAGAAGAATAAAACGTCTTGGATTTTGGTCTCTTTTTTTCGGGAGACTGGCGCCACGTCATCACGGTGTTGTCTTGCGTTCATCTTCCAGAGCATGGGCACTGTCCTCGAACATGCAAGAGGGTCAGGGAACGGAGGACGAACAAAAGAAAAAGTGGCATGGCGTGTCCCCGGTACACGCAATGAGACCTACCACGGGGAGACGACGACACACGATGGCAGTGCCACATCCCTTTGTATAAAGTGTACATTCTTCACTCCACTGCGGCATAGCACGGCGTTTGTTTTCTTTTTCCTGCTTGTTTGTTTTTACGCCGTATAGGGGCAGGCACAATCCTAGAACACGGCTGTGAGCAGGCCTCTGGGGGGGAGAAGAAATGGGCCACCATGGAGTCATTCGTGAAGTTGGGCGGCGGCTCGACGCTAGGTCACCCGTGTTTTCAATATACTGTACTATTATGAAATTGCGAGTTCCCCGTCTGGTCATCGTGCGTGCTCGGTGATGGTGTGCGTGCAGAAGCGCGGACAGGCGGGGAAACGGCGACGTTTGACGGGAGCGAGATGTGTACATTACCGTGTGGCGTCACTGCGTCTAAGAAATCTTCATGTGTCGCCTCCGGCGGACTTGCCCTTGCAATGGTATCAGGAAGCTGCATGAAGAATCCTCCGCTTGCAAACATCCCTCCGGGGGCCCTGCCGGGGGCCGCCTGCGGCGAGCTCCCGCCTCCGGCGGACTCCCCTCACCATGTTATCAAAAACTATAATTTAATCCTCCCTCGCAAACATCCCTC